>CACVKI010141556.1:0-11564 GCA_902732785.1 Trichogramma evanescens | reverse complement strand
ATCAACTATATATTTGTTAGCCATGAATATACATATTTTTGCATCAACTATATATTTGTTAGCCATGAATATACATATTTTTGCATCAACTATATATTTGTTAGACGTGAATATACATATTTTTGATATTAGCAAATATATAGTTAAATTAAAAATTTCATTGTTAATTGCAACAAAATATTTATTAAAGTTTAATAAACGTAGTTTTTCCATTTAAACAAATCATTTGTTTGCGACTATACAAATACATTATTTGTTTAAATCAAACAAAATTTGTTTGGATATAACTTATATTTTTCTCGGTGTACTACCTGCGCGTAGCTCAGGCCGTCGTTACAATAATAATCAAAAAATTGTAATCGCTCGCGGCTGTTGTTTCATCGGTTTGGTTTTGGTACGTGCGTCATCGTGCGCGTCGACGATGATCGCGGTCGAGCCTTTTAACGCGACGTTACGACGATCGCTCGAGAGAGATTCGATACGTGTGTGTACGCACTTTCGTTGCCTAATGAATTTTCGATATTTTTCTTACGCGCGCGCAAAAAAAATTTATAGTCATACGGCGTAACGATCAAGGGGTTTTTTAAACGACGAATCGTGATTCACTCGCCGAGCTGCGCACGCTTCTCCGAAGTCCTGTATTAAAACGAGACCACAGATATGCCATAAAAAATATGAGAAAGTCAACGAAATTTGCGCACAAAACTTACGAATCGATTTTTTTGTTTCACGTCACGTTGCAGTGTGGCAGTATGCTACACGCCCAACTGGAAATCTGGAAAGCGGCGGTGGAGGAGACACCCCGAAACTCTGGAGCGATGGTCACGTCCTGGCCGACGAATCCCGGCCAGGGATTGATGCAGCAGCAGCAGTCACCGCCAACTTCGTCGTCGTCGTCGGACCCGACGAGAAATTCGCCCAACTCGGTCGGCAGCAGCAGCAGTGCGCCGAGTAGCGTCAAGGACGCGGCCAACCTCACGGATGGTGAGGGATTTTTTCGATATTTTATATCGAATCATCTATATAACTTTTACAATGTAACGTTTTGCGATCGTCGATTTGCAGACGAGGACGAGGATCAGCCGATACCCACGAGTTGTGCCAACAACAATAATAACAACAATAATAGCACATCGTCGGGCAGTCCGAGCACAGGCAGCGGCGGCGGCAACAAAATCCGCAGCAGCGGCTCGCACATCCACCTGTGGCAGTTCCTCAAGGAGCTGCTGCTCAATCCCGAGCTCCACGGCACCTGCATCCGATGGATCGATCGCAGCAAGGGCGTCTTCAAGATCGAGGACTCGGTGCGCGTGGCGCGGCTCTGGGGCCGACGCAAGAATCGCCCGGCGATGAACTACGACAAGCTGAGCCGGAGCATAAGGCAGTACTACAAGAAAGGAATCATGAAGAAGACCGAGCGCAGCCAGAGGCTAGTCTACCAGTTTTGCCATCCCTATATTTTGTAAATATAATATGTATATTTTAATACGCTACTTTTACGCCTGTGAGGACGCGCGTTACGTTGTTACTTTTAGACTGCACTTTGGGCCCTTAATTGCGGATAAAACTTTCGGAGTCGATCCTTCGAATCGTTATAAAAAAAAAAGCAGAAAACGACTCCGAGAGCTGCCGATCTTTTTCGCTCGATATCGCAGCTTCACTGTCCCTCAAAGCTCCGATCCGAGAAGAAGAAAATTCAAGTTGAAAATAAAAAAGTATAGACACTCCAAAGAGAGGTGAGAAAATCGCGCGATCACGAGGCTAGATCTGACGCGAGATCGAAATCGTCCCCGCATCGTAGCATGTGGGGGTTCGTTCGTTCGTTCGTTTGTTGATGGAAAAATGTCCGTCTCGCGCAAATACAGAGAGGGCCGATAAGAGCCGAGAGATTTTTAAAGCGAGCTTATTTTCGTTTGCTTGACGCTTGACACTTTTTTGCAGCCGACTTTCGGTTTACGTATATCGGCTACCTCGAGACTTTTGTGGGAACTCGTGGAAGGAATTTACAATTGAAAAACTGCAGCAGCTGGTTCTGTTAAAGATTTTCATTTTTTAATCGAGTAGTACTGTGATTATAAATTAATCGATATGAAATTCATTCATCACCTTTGCTGCAAAAAAAATCATTTTGAACGATCGTAGCGCGAACGAACGACGTTCGTGTTCAATGCAAAAGGGATCGGGGCGACGTTTGGTCCCAAGCTTAAACCCTGTATAAATGTTCCGTAAATTATCAATAATACATTAAATATGAGCTTAGTAAAAAATGTTCGATATTCCTCTACACTTGTTAAATTTGACGAAACAAATGCTGTATAAAGAACTAATTTATATTACCTATATTTTAGATTCGTCGAGAGTACTTGATAAAATACTCTCTCTCTAGTAAACGATCATTGCGCCTACTATGTATCACTATACACAATGTTTTTTGTAATACAAATTTTAACTTGTAATACGTCGTAAGCGATATAGCGATTGCTACATTATTTTTTTGTAATATTTTACGTAAAGACCTCTCGATGGTACTAATATTGCTCGCTTGTAAATAGTCCGATCTTTTATGCTTCGTAAGTTTTTTTTTATGATAATGAATCTCCAGCCTAGTTTAATATTAATTAGTTCACTAAGCCAACACATGCATCTTGCGCTGAATGTATTTTTCAACCTATATTGTGATTAGATATTACGAATAATTTTTAAGCTACACGATCGAGTAACCAGGGCTTCCAACATTCCAACCTTTACATCATACGAATAAAATATCTCATAAAGATCTAAAGATTTTGCGTTAGATAGATGTAATTTAAATGTTAATGGTGATGAACGAGTGTATAGAAAATTTAATTCCTTTTTTGTGCAAAATTGCGTACCAACACGTTCGTGACAAAAAAAATTGTATGTATACTTTTGAACGAACGAGTAGAGCGAAAATTGTGTGAAAATAGCTGTGTATATACCGACCAAATAGTCCTTAAGATTTTTATTGTTGATCGAGTGCGAGTCGCGCAAATGTGAGTGAGCTTCGAGTTTCTTGTAATACGCGCATACACACGTACGCACATCGTTTCGTATATGGATTCGAATTTTTTTTGATTATTACCGAACGCAAAAGTTTGCAAATTGAATGGCTAAATTTTGTTGACAGCAAAAAACGATATTGTGTAACTTCCTTCCGAGCGACGATTATTTTGTTTGCTCTCGTTTCGAATCGTTTGTTTTTTTTCCCCTATATTTTTTTGTTGATAAACGATAAAATACATAAGATGGAAGAATCGTTACGTACCTGTGTATGCGCAGTGGTAAAATGAAATCACGCTAAAATATATTTTTTTAATACCGAATGATGTTTTACGAATAATTATGAAATTTAGTCTTAACACTAACTATTTTCGGACAAAAATATTTTAATAAAAATACGTAAGTAAAATAAAATGAAATGGTTTTATCATTATTTTAACATTCATCATTCTACCTAATTACATTGTCACCAATTACGCTTTACAGATCAGGCCTTGCACTTACATCAATATAGTATATCCAAAAGAAAAAAAATCGGTACATTCCAGCTGAAGGCTTATCTGAATCCAGACTCTCTCTCTCTCACTCTCGTTTCGGTGTGAAATTTATAAAGATAGACTCGCAGGACTCGGTGATCTCTCTCTCGCATACACTTCGGCTTGGTGCTAGTTTTCGCGCTTGAGCGGCGCAGTATAGCAGTGGGCGTCGCCCCCATCGACATTTGATTTACGACGTTTTAATCGGACAATTAATCTAACACCTTGTTGTAACAACACCTCCCCCTTTCTCGCGCGCGTCCACGAAACAGAGAGTGAGAGAGCTTGAGCATATAATGCCGTGCGCTGCGCGAAAGGGGAGGCATGGGAGTCGCGTATATGTGAGCACGCGCAAGCCCGATGATAATATATATAAATATATGTAATATAATAAAAAGGGATAAAGGACGAGCGAGAGGCGCTGCTTATATACTAAGGAGCGTAAGGAGATAAAAAGGGGCTACACCGGCAGTTCGGTTCAGCGCAGGTAGATCATCGAGGGCGAAAAGGGCGGGCGGAGAATGTGTTTATACTCGCGTATGTGCCGCCGCCGACGACCCGTGAACTGCATAAGCGCACCACGAGAAGAGGAGCTGTGCTGCATCTCGCATCGCGCGAGATCGATTACGTACACCTATCCTACGCTACACACCTCGCACAGACGAGCTCCTATGTGTGTGTGTGTGTGCGAGCCTTTGCCGGCTCTCTGTGGCTCGGGCGCGCGAAATATGAATCGCATAGAGATCGTCGTTTTTTTGGTGTAATGCAATAAAGGTCAATACGGGAATTGGATCTTGGGTGTATAGTACGCACTGCAGACCGTATAAAAAGATCCAGCTCGCCGATGAAAGTGTATTTATGTGTAGGAAGCCTCTACTCGTATGGCGCGCGATCGCGTACATTAACGAGATATTTATATACGTGCACATCGCACCTATATAGCGCGTACTTTTCTCTCTCACTCTCTTGTATACAGGCCCCTGTGTGCGATCGCGCTGTATAAATATTTTCCATAATGTATTAATACAGCGATAAAACCTTGGCGAAGGCTCGCGAGCTCTCGAGTCGCCGTCGCAACAACAACAAAAAATAATAATAATAAACACTCGGACGATGATTTAATACGGAGATATACCGCTATGAGGCAACTTGTAATAGGGGTTGTTTATTAAAGGCCGCTCGCGCGCGGTGTTGTGTACCTATGCCTACTACTCCCCTCCGCCGTATAGAAAAAATAGCCGCGCGGAACAACATTAAACACCTCGGCCGCGATCGTGTGGTGTTATAAACGTGGGATATATATATTTATTATTTGTGTGTGTGCATCTTCGTTCGGCGCGTTTCTTCTGAATACTGAACTGAACTGTAGCATGTAATGTTGAGCTCTGCCCTCGTATTCTCACCTTCTCTCTCTCTCTCTCTCTCTCTCTCTCTCTCTCTCGCGAAGGAATCATGATTTTAGATTTGTCGGTCCTTTTCTTTTGGAGGATGGGGAGGGAGGGAGCTGGGGCATCGTTTTTAAATTCTGGCTAGATTATTTTTCAATGCGCGCGAAGAAAATCATGAGACCGAGTCCACGCGGTCGTGCGGCTGTGTAATTATACATTCACTTTGATATCTGCGGAGGAGATTGAAAAATTCGAAAATGTGAGCATGCATACTATGCAAGCGGAATCGCGCGAGACCTTGACTCTGACCTTGAGTGATTTTCGCAAGGACGCGTATAAAGTTGAACTTGCCGTGATGGTATTTAATTTTTTGGCGAGCAATTTAGTTTAAATCAAAATTAAAGTTTTGTCGAGCTTCGATACATGCTTTTTAACCAAAGCTCGCTCAATAAAGATTCACATTTCAATTTGGGTATTCATTGAAACTTGCGTCGAAGCAAACGTTCTGCCTTTCTTTTGCGACGTCGATCGCGGATACTACATCGAACCAATTCAACGACAAGCAGCAGCAGCAATCCAAGAAGCAAAAGCAAAGAATCGAACAATGCGGAAAGCAGCAGCAACAAAAAGTCACGATCGCGTCCTTGACAACTTACGAACTAGCTACATAAGGTATACACACACAAGCACTGGACACGTTCGCGATCTGTTAAAGGTCACGCTCGAACACACTATCTCGAGAGCATTGGAAGGGAAGCGCCCGTATTGTATAATCATGTGAAATAAATTTCATGGATTATACGCGTACTTTTTCTTAAATGTCTATGTGCTAAAGCACAAATTGCCACTAATGCATCAGAAATACATCGTTTGACCAAAAATGCTATCTTCAAGGAAAACTCCGCACCAGACGTACCTAGAGCTTGAATTTATCTAACCAACGACGATTGAATGTATTGGGTATTGACGCACAAAATTCCCATTACTGAAAGTGTAAAATAAACCAAAAACAATGAGTCATAGGTAAGAGTTACAATGAATAATTTTTGGAGAATTTGAATAAATTATTTAGAGCAAAAAAGCTTTTTGTGTTGGCGAAAAATTTCATACTTGACGCTTGGTCTTTAAAAAAATTAGAATCAACCCATTCAAGCCAAAATGAATTGAAATCATGAAAAATGTGATCCCATTTTTGCTACTTTTTTGAACCATTGTACTTTTGCTAAAAATGGGGTCTGGAGAACTTGCGAGTAAGTATATTCTACGCAAAATTTAATGAACTTTCCGAATCCGGTGTCAGATTTTCGATATAACAAACAGGTCAAAAGTTATGGATGGTTTTATCCCAAAAAACGTGATTCCGAAAAAAAAATTTTTTCTTATTTTCGAATTTTCACAAGAAAATCTTTTAAATCCTGGCGTCTTCGGTACAAATAAAGCGTCCATGGTTCCTTCTCTCAAAGTTATAACGATTCCAATTAGTGAAATTTGATTTTAAGTACAAAAATGGCAACAGGAAAACGAAAATACATAAGGAAATTTCTGGAATTTTTAACTCTTAAGATATTGAGCAGATTTAGCCAGAGCCGGATCGACAGAGAGAGCTCGGTCCAGGGATTTTTTTTCAATAAAACACATAGTTATTGCAAACCCGGTTTTTTCTCTCTTTTACCTGGCCTAACTACACGATACAGCGAGGGTTTGTGATCGACCGAAACGCGGCGGGATCCGAAAACGAATCTGGCCTCTGTGAGCTTTACCACCGGCCGCTAGGCGGCGCATCAACTCCCACAAGTGACGGGACTCTGCCAAGGTACTTGTATAACAATATCTTATTTTGTGTTCATGTACTGTCATTTCCGCTAAGGTCGGCACTTTGGGCATCGACTTTGACTTCGATAAGTCAGGAGCCGGAGTCGATTTTGGTTCTGCAACGATGAGCTCTACGTCGACGGTAGGTCTTGTTTTTTTCGCCAACAGTCGTTGCATCATCGACATTACGGGTACTGGTTCTAGATCGTGTCTGAAAGCAAAATTAGACGATAATAAAAAATTTGAAAATAGTAAAAAACAAACAAAAGCATTACATGTCCCTATGAGATAAGCTGTCTTGCACGTCGTACGCCGGAGACTCTTCCATCATATTTACAAATATGCAACGGGTTGAGACGAGCTCATTTTCGTTACGTGTGTCCAAAATCGCTTGGAAGGCTGGCAAAACGACAGACTGCTGCATCGCTGCAGCAGCCGTTTGACGGTTTACCGCGTCTTTCTTAAAGGAATTTCAATATCGTAGCAACGTTGAGGATTGAATGAATTCCGCAACTGTGATTGTATTAAGGTGGCTGCTGCTTTATTTTCGCATCTAAAACTTTGAAGCCGGCCGACAGCAACACCCTCCGCAAGGAAAATACTGTTGAGGCACACACAGCACATTTCGGTATTGTAACTCGTCCAAAATCTTTACCACTGGTCGCAAATGTGTGTCAACGTGACGTTCCCAGTCACGAATAAAAAAATGACACGTCTACAAACATTATGTTATAAGCTTAAGTAAATTGAAAAAAAAAGACTCTGAAAAATTTGATTGGGTAATTAAAAAAATTCAGCTATATTTAATAACATTTTTCGAAATTTACGGAAAGCGTTCGTTACATTATGTAGTAAGGTTCGCATCGATTTTGATTGAGACGGCCGGGCAAGTAGAGTCACAAGTAAGGTTTTTTTTTTCATACGAATGATAACTATACATGATCAAACGAGATTATCATTTCACTTTTTGTACTACATACTGAAATAATAGTTCCCATAAATGTTAAAAATCACGTACTGAATTATTTTTTAGACTTTCAGTATAATTAAATAAATATACTCACTTTTGCTCCAAGGCATATTGTAAGGAGCTTTATGCGTATCTTATACGTACGCTCGAGAGGGATATATCGCGCATCAGTCTCTGCACAGCCGAGAAAGAGAGAGAAAGAAAAGAAAGGCACCCCCACGGCAGCGAAAAAGGTACGTGCCACCTTCTAGATATATAATAATGCTGCGCGCTGCACGCGAGAATGCATATATACTCAAGGATAGCTACATTCTCTTGGCAAAACCAAAATTGCACTCGAGACTGCAGTTGCTGCTGCTTGTGCCGATGATTAATGACGCTTTTCGATCCTTATATATACACCCTTGCACGCAAAAAAAAATACTCTCGAACTCGCGCGTAAAAATGTCTTCGTTTTTAGGAATCGCGTACGAGTGTGCGTACACGATGACGATCAATCAAGACGATGAAAAATTGCCGACTTTGAATTATAATTTTTTGCGCGGCTCGAGAACGAGACTATTTTTAAGACGTTTACGCGGTTTTATAATTACACATACGTGCCGCAGTCAAGAGTGTACGCGTCCTTGCGCGACCCACCGAGTGATCGACGCCAAGGGTCTAAGTCGTCGAGCTTTTATTTTCTTATTTTACGATAGCAGCCAATCGAATTACACGCGGGGGCTATTACCAAACGCGGCAATCGTGTCGCACAGCTCGTAAATACATTTCACACTTCTTCTTCGGCAAGCAAACGCGCGGCAACCGATCCGGGTGGTAGCGGGTGGATAAAGTGCCGATCTCGGCGGCGTCAGCGGCTTGTCTCGTTTTCGCAGCTCCTCTTCTAAATCGCGCGAGTAAGTTGAAAATTCGATATATATACAGACGCGCTCGGTGCTCTCGTGCCGCCACCGAGAGAGAGAGAGAGAAAAAGCGAGAGTGAGCTGCCGCGAACACGAATCGAGGGGGGGTCAGGTGTGCTGCAATTGCGAAAGAGATCAAACACACGTATATCGACGCGACGATTGCTACCGGTCGTCGTAGCGTGTACGTACTTTTAAAGCGACAGAAAGACGTGCGAATGCAAACATAAATTCAAATTAGCAAGCAGCGACTTAATGCGCTGTTGCTGCTGCCGCAGAGTGAGAAAGAAAAAAAAAGATCGCAAGCCTCGCTCGCTCGCGAGAGTGCGAGAAAGAAAGAATCGCGCGGGGAGCAATTGCTTTGGCGCGCGCCCGCGAGCGGCTAAGTATATAAGGCCTAATATCGAAGCTCGAAATCACACTGGTTTTTTTTTTGTTCGGTTCGCGCGCAAACGTGTATATATATACACAGCTTCTTTGCTAACTCGTCCAATTGCGCTTCCGATTGATCTTTATATGCCGGCTCTCACCCCCACGTATACGTGTGTGTAAATGTGTACATGCGGGGGGAGGATCGATGTGTTGCTGCGCGCACAGCACCTCTCATTGCCCGAGAGGGACCTTATAAATACCCAACTACACACGTTCGTCTTTGCGAAACGAGAGAGAAAGTAATATATTTAGCGGCGAGCCTGCTTAAAAGTGTTCGATAAGAGGGAGAGAAAAGAGAGAGAGAGAGAGAGAGAGCAAAGAATTTTTCGTATCAATCGACATCGCGCGTAAGTCGAAATAAAGGTCTGTAAATCACCGCTTCGACCATACGACTCATGTCGCTAAATTAACGACTTGCCGCTATGACTCTTTTCGTCGGCAATGACATAATTTATTTGATGATGTATGAATTAGAGTACAAGTTGGATCCGATATTATTCGGTGTGATATCGATCGTCGGTGAAATGTATAGGAAAGCCGATAGCTTTATTGAAAAAAATTGACGTTTTTTTTTAATAGCAATTGTAATGAAATATCATTTTTAGAAAAAATGTAATGATCGTTAGACAAGAGGTAAATCGTGTAATTTTTTCGATACTCAATAATAGCTCGGTTTCGATTCGTAAATATTGCTTATTTCAAATTGTCATATCGTCAGTTGTAAATATTATGGAATTAATTTTAAGTTCCTCGGTTCGATGGGTAACATTACTACGTGAAGATTAGTCACGTACGAGTTTCCGAGCGAGTAAAATGGATGAATATGAAGAACGCTTAAACCAATTATATGACGAACTATTCAACCAGGCCTTTAGGTAATTTTTATATTTTTACAATAGTATTGCATAATGCTAAAACTTATTGGGGTCCTTTTAGATCTGAAGATGAGATGAGAGCTCAATTGGAGTTTCAAAAATGTATCAATAAACCAAAAATAGCACTTGATTATCATTTTAAATGGGACTTTCCAATTAAACAAGAGCCAAATGAGATTCAAAAATATATCAATAATCCAAAAAGAGCACTTAACAATTTAGAATGTGACTTTCCAATTAAACGAGAGGCAAATGAGCAGGAAAATAAGGAAAATAAAGAGGAAATTAACAACGATTTCGATTATCATGACAGATATGGCAATAAAGATTCAAGCCCGCTTTCAGAGTATGACGAGGAGAATCAAGAAACAAGTGAGCTTACAGAGTCTGTTGAGAATCAAGAAGCAAGTGAGCTTATAGAGTCTGTTGAGAATCAAGAAACAAGTGAGCTTCCAGAGTATGATAAGAATCAAGAAACAGAACTCAATGGCGAAGACCCAACTGAACCAACGAGAAATTCGGCCTCGGACGGCAGCAGACTGATGGACCCGACGGATGGTGAGCGACTCGAGTTCGACATTTTGTATACACGATTCATATTAATTTTGCGATCGTCGATTTGCAGGCGAGAACGAGGATCGGCCGATACCCGCGACTTGTGCCAATAGCAACAACAATAGCAGCAACAACAATAGCAGTGAGGCGGCAGGCATCCCCCTGTGGCAGTTCTTCCACAAGCTTCTGGGCAACCACGATCTCTACGGCAACTGCATCCGATGGGTCGATCAGAGCAAGGCCGTCTTCAAGATCGAGGATCGGAAACGCTTGGCGCGGCTCTGGGGTTTGCTAAAGAAGTGCCCGAATATGGATTACGACAAGCTAAGCAGTGTCATGGATCGGTACTGCAAGAAAAAAATCATCAGGAAGGCCATGGGCCACAAGATGCCAGTCTTCCAGTTTAGCAATCGCTATCTCCAGTGAATGATGCGCCCGTTACGTTTTTATACTTTTAGATATGTCGTAATTCGTGCTGTACATTATAAAAATATACGTATCGAGATGTTTACGTATGTGCACTTTGTGTCTTTTAATTGCGGATAAAACTTTCGGAGTCGATCTCCTTCGAATCGTTATAAAAAAAAAAAAACGACTTCGAGGGGTGCCGATCTTTTTTGGATTTATACCAAAAGAATACATTTTTACATTGTGATATTGTAATGAATTGTAAAAAAAAGAAATAAATTTTCCGAGAAAATCGGTAAGAATGCTTAATTTTAATTGAGAGAGTTGTATTTTTTTAAACTACTTTTATAATTTGAATGAACACTTTATTCTGGAATTGAAATAAAAAGTGTAGTTCTTGCTGCGCGTCGTAATACTTTTACAGAATAATTCAAACGGCTAACTTTGTCTAAGAAAATCTTTGCTATTTTAAAATTAACTAATTTTTATCTTAAAACATCGCCAAAAAAGACCTTCGCGTTTGACCGAATAATGATGTGACGCCGACCGTATTCAGAGAAAAATTACATCCTAGTCCAATCAATGAAAATCTGACCCTATGTTAAAAAAAAAAAAATTCGCAACCAGAATTTTACGACGGATTCTTATTCTGGGTACCCTAAACA
>CACVKI010141552.1:0-12591 GCA_902732785.1 Trichogramma evanescens | reverse complement strand
AAATTTAAAATAAACCAAAAATTTCACTTTTTCCGTACTGAATTTTTCGACATATTTAGCCCTCAATGTTTGATGGCGAATTTCTCGGTGAAAACGGGATATTTCGGAAAATCCGATACCACCATCGGAAAGCTGAGAAAATTTCCTATTGAATACAGTAGTCAGATACTTTTTTTAGATGAGTTTTGATACTTTTTCAATGACTTGAAAATCGAGTAATAAGTCGTATTTGCGTGAAAAGATGACTTTTCGGCGTCTAAAACACAAAAGTGCCCCAAAAAAATTAACTATTTTCAAATTTCATGTTCACGCCTTTTTTTCTCACTCCTAGGACCCCTAGGAACCATTTGCGGGGGTCCTGGCCGCTGGGCACCCAAAAAAAAATTTCAACTTTTTTTGTTAACGAAACGGCATTTTATTTTGGGATTTGACCATATAGCCCGTATACAATTTACTGTCCTTTTACCACTGACAACGTATTCAATTCTCGTTATTCCCGCGCGGAGACATCGATAAAATGCGAGAAAAAACCGAATCGTTTCGCTTATAAAGTGTGACCTGGCTCGCTCGCTAAGAAAAATGCATATAATTCAAATCGTGCGTGTACGATACGAAATGACGCGCGAGACGTGCACGCTCGAATCGACTTTATTAATAATTTTTGCATTTTTTATTTTTGTCAAAACGTCGTGTGCGTCCGACGTCTGCTTACAATTTCATTGACGAATCTTCGGAGCTCAAAACGCGATATACATCGAGCAACGACGTCGTGTATACAAGCTGAAATTCACTGCAGCTGCAGTAGCTCGTGCTCTCGTACTCGATATAGAGTGGCGAAAAGTCTGCACGAGTTCCACGACGTTGGTCTACGTGTGTGTGTGTGTGTGTGTATACATATTTTGGCAGTTTGCCCAATAACGCGCGCCCGTGTGTTCGCAAGAGAGAGAGAGAACGGAAAAAGAGCCTTGGACTCGATCATCCAGCTGCTCGGAGGTACATTGACACCGATATCGTTGAGTAAAATAGGTAAAAAGCAAGAGAGAGAGAGAAAGAAAAAGAGAACGAAATGATCAACTTTGAGGATTATATAGGTGTACATATACCGCGCGCACATGTGCATATTATACACATATACGAGCGCCGACGAAGATGACACGTTGCAATTATTAATATACAAGTAACATCTCTCGCATCGTATCAGAGGGTGGAGTTCTTGATCTTTGCGCGGAATATAATATATGCATTTATACGTACGTACGTACGCGCATCGTAGGATATATAATTGCTGCGGTATGTATATTGTAGTACGTATATACACGCGTGCCTGGCGTGCCTCGACACATATCTCCTACATATACATGTGAGTGGGCAGGTATACACTTTGTCGCAACGACGATATGCAGCAGCGGCAGCAGCTGTCAAAACTCGTAATTATCATCGCATATATTATATAGTCTGCGATATTCCCGATCGTTCATTAAAGGCACCCGAGCTCAATTATGAATAAATCAAATTGGCCCCCCAACAATGGCTCGTAACTTAATCAACGAGCTGCTACGTATATCGAGTATAAGTTAAGCTGCTGCCGTCGCTGTGTAACACGCGTGCACGAGGATATAAGCTCGCGACGAGTATAGCTCTTGTATTTTCCGACTCTGCTGCTTGAGTCGCGAGTCGAGTCGAGCAAAGAGGAAAAGTTTTTTTTTTTGGGGAAACGAAAAACTTTGAGCTTTGCCCAGCCAGCCATACGTGTGCTATATGATACGTGTATCGAAAAGGCGCACGAGAGTTTTTAAGCCGGTAGAGATTCGCGATCGCGCGCGCGCGCGCTGCAGAGAGGCAACAATGCGGCCGCCGGCCTTTTCTCGATTTCCCGTGTGCCGCAAAATTTCGCTTCTCTTTCGCGAGTCCGACTTGGAAAACAATGGACAATGGTCGTCGTAGCCGCTGCACGGAGCTTCTGCGCAGCCAAAGGATCAGCAACGTGTGTTAAAACTTTAAAAAAAAAATTGGGGGGACTCGCTCGGCCGCCGCGTCGAATCGCGCACAAATCGCGAAAGATATAGAGCGGTACACGGTTCGCGTCTTATATTATGCTAATGGCGCGTCGGCGTTGCACAGGTGATACGCGCGACCAAAGGCAAGCTGAAATAATAAATAGTTTGGATACTACGAGCGTGTTTTTTTTCGACTTTATGTAATCGATGAAATTTTTCGCATTGGGGATTTGACGACGCGATCGACGCCATCTATCGGTACAACTATATATGATCGGGGCTCCCTGACATGGGGGAAAGTAGGAATTAGGTAGCTGGGCATCGCTAAATCGTGTTATTTCTTTATAAAAATGTTATTTCAAGCAGATTGGATGTACTGTGTATAAAAATAACTAGATAGAAGATAATTTTACAAAAATGGTCATTCTTAACGCAATCCATCGTGAAAAATTATATACAGTCATTTTCACTTTGCCACTTGCGGTTTTACAGATAAAGATACTCGCCATCTGGCGGTGAAGATTGGCTTTAATTGCGAATGAGTTCGCGCACACATCTTTCGTGCATTAAAACTCAAAAAATAAATCAGCCTTGAACGTTAATTGGAAAAAAATGTCAGTTTCGACTTGATTATTTCGTGAAATTTTTTTTCTATCGTCACTTTTTTCATCCATGCAATTTTCAAACTCGAAAAAACCGAATGTCTTTGGGAACAGAGTGCACGGAACAACAAAATATTGGTGAAAGAATACGTGCGATCGTTTTTTAAATTAATCAAAGACCCATCGACTCTGACCCACGGATGGGGTAATTTTGATTATCGAATGTTCATGAACTTATTTCACACTTAGCGAGAGTTAATTTTCTTCACTTATAACTTTCTTTGCCGAGCAATTTTTCATACGCCTTTTTGCGTTCCCCAACGAATCGATCCGTGTCGCACACCAGTCGTAACCCAAGCTCCGCCGCTATGCCATCTCGAATAATCCCATACACACAGCCAGAAAAATAAGCAGTTTTCCGTAAAGATCGACGATTCTCTTATCTCTACCCCGCGAGACACGCATGCATATAAATGCGCACATTACGCGAGTGCAGTCGCGAATCTTATATTATATTTTATACGCGTGTACAAACTACGTGCGCTAAGCAATAAATAAACTGACCCTCTATAATATACGAGATTCTCAGTCGTTTCCGAGTGTACGGAGTAGTAGAGAGATGCTGAGAGAATCTAAACAACGCGCGTAGTACTCTGCACTCGCGGGCAACCTATAGGACCGGCAAAACCACTTTCTGTATACTCGAGCCTTCGAGCCTCGAGTGCTAGTGCAGCGCAGTGCGTTGCGAAAAATTCTCTCTCTCTCTCTCTCTCTCTCCACGGCGGCGGCGAAATAAATTAAAACACGTGCCATTCCTCTCGCGCCTAGGCAACCAACACCTCGACTCGCTGTATATAAGAGCCATTAGAAGGACGCTAACTTCTCTCTCTATCTGTCTTTTGCTGCTGCTGCTGCCGGGGAGAAATAATTAACTCCGCGCACAGGCCGACGCAATCGCGTAAATCTGTACTTATATACGGTTAAAAGCAGCAGCATACGTGTGTGGACTCTGCGCGCGTTCGATTGAAAAAGTTGCCTTGTGTATGTCCGCGGGGCTCTGTAGTGGTACTCGATGAGTCGGAAGAAAGAAAAAAATATGTATCAAGCGTATCGAGTCATTGTGCAATGCCGTGCACCGAGAATTTCATTAACTATGTACGCGCGACAAACTCTTACGAAATCGAGAAAAGTAAATGGAAAATTAAACACGGTAAGCGTCTTTACCTTACTCGTGTTTATATACCGCCACTGTGCTATACCGCATATACCGTAACGTAATGTCAAACTGTTACATTTACTTGATACGTGCCTCGGTGCCAAAACGACGTCGGGCAGAGCAGCCCCTTCACTCTCGCCTAGCATGAACTCGAAATACGTGTATTTACACACACTCACCTGCGCACACAGTACAGAGCTGCTTTGCCAAGATACGAATACAAAGTATGGTACGCTGAGAGACACACACACACACGTGCACCTATAATAGGATATTTCAATTAATTTGCGCGAGGCATTTAATTACGCGCATCGCTCGCTTTTGCGAGAGAGAAAACCGCGCGAAATCTTTGGCCCGCCCGTGCGACGTGTCTGAGATATATCGCAAAAAAAAAGAAGAGAGAATAATGGAGGAGAAAGAGAAAACAAATAGGAGATATTATCAATTACAGACTTGTAATTTTATTATTTCATCGAAAAATACAAAGATCATCTCGACCCGCCCCTCCTCTCCCTCTTCCTCAGCCAGTCCCTCTTTAATATGTCGCTGGCCTTCTCGGCGATCGCCAAAGTCGGCGCATTGGTATTACCCCTCACCAGCACAGGCATCACCGAGGCGTCCACCACCCTCAACCTCTCGATCCCGTGAACTTTGAGCCTGGCGTCCACCACCGACCTCGGATCTCGCCTCGGGCCCATTCTGCAGGTGCCCACCGGATGATAGCCCGTGCCCGTGTAGTGCCTCAGCACGCACTCGTAGTACTCGTCGCTCTTGTGGGCCAGATGCTGGCACAGCTTGGCCGGCACCTCCCTCAAGCCGCGCTCCTTGAACTCGCTAGTCCCGAACAAGGCCTCGACCCTCTTGATACCCGCCACTGTCCTCTGCCTGTCCTCCGGATGCGTCAGATAATTCAATCGAATGAGCGGAGCCGAGCCCAGGGGATCGCTCGCGTTCAGCGTCACCGAACCCCGACTCTTGGGCGTCAGCAGAGTCACCTCCATATCGGCCTCGTTGTAGATGTAACTCGGATAGGCCCCGGTGTCCAGATTCTCGAGATTCAATTCGCCCTTGGTGCTGATCTGAATGTCGGGCGTGCCCTGCAGTTTTTCGTAGGGCGTCTGGAAGTGCACGCAGAAGCTGGATATGCCGCGACTGGCCATGCGACCCTCGTGCGAGATCAGCCAGTAGGCCAGATCGTTTTTCAACGTGGACGCGTTGAAGCTCTTCCAGCGATCGTTGGGAAAGGGGAAGGTGAAGGCTCGCACGTTGATGTGGTCGTGCAGATTCTCGCCCACGGGCAGATTCTCCAGGCACTGGATCTTCAGCTTGGCCAGCTCCCGTTCCGGCCCGATGCCCGACAGCATCAAGAGTTTCGGCGAGTCTATCGAGCCCGCCGACAGTATCACCTCCTTCTTGGCGTACACCTTCTTGGTCTTGCCCTTGTCGTCGATGTACTCGACGCCCTTGGCCACTTTGCTCGTCGGATCGACGATGACTCGACTCGCTCGGCTCTTGGTCCTGATCCAGAGATTGTCGCGTCTGCCGCGTATGGGCCTGATGTAGGCGCCGTTGGCCGACTGACGCCTGCCGTGAATGGTCGTGGTCAGCAGCCTCGAGTAGCCGATCGAATCGTCCGGATCGATGTAGTCGACCTCGCGCAGGCCCAGCTCCCGCCAGGCCCGCAGGAATATCTGCATGTTCTCGTCGGGGGGCAGATAGCCGACCGTCTGGTAGCCGCCGACCCCGTGGATGTCCGGATTGTCCTCGACAACCTGAAAACAATCGAAACTTTAGCAAGGATCCGATACGAACTCAAAGATTCGGCTTACCGCTTTGACCCTCGTGTCCGACAATTTTCTGAAATAGGGCAGCAGATCGTCGTAGCTCCAGCCCGGATTACCGTCCTCGGCCCAGCTGTCGTACTCGTGTCGCGAGCCCCGATGGTACCACATGCCGTTGACGGAGCTGCTGCCGCCCAAGACTTTGCCGCGCGGCAGGGAGCACGACTTGTCCTTGCTCTGGGCGCAGGCGTAAGGCTCGGCTTGGGTCCGGTAGTTCTGGTCGAGGCCGAAGCGCCACGAGTACGACATTAAAGCCGGGATGTCGCTGACCAGGGGCTCTTCCGGACCGACTTCAAGCATCAGTACCTGGACACACGCACACGTGTTTTCACTTGTACGAATTTCTACTATGGTGTCGAGTTCGTCGCGTTACCTTCCAGTGTGGAATTTCCGTGAGGCGATTGGCCAGGACGCAGCCGGCGCTGCCGCCGCCGACGATCACGAAATCGTACTCGTCGTCGGCGATCTGGCGCCGATTCTCGGTGAACTCGTCGTCCTGCGAGCGACCGATGTAGTCGACGAGCAGCGCGAAGAACGCCAAGATCCCGGCATTGGCGCAGCTGTGGGTATCGCTGGTAGCCGGACACCGTTGGCCGCTGTGGACGCTCGGCAGCAACATGATGATGTTGATGCGGGTGCCGTCGACAGAGTGATCGCGGAAAGAGGCTCGACTCGGCTGATAAATATGCTAATCTCTCTCTCGCCGCGAGAGAGAGAGATAATTCGCACATTTATACACACATTATTTATATTATCGTTGGAGTTTTCTTTTGTTCTCTCTCCTCTCGCGTGCGACCGTGCGCGTTGTTTCTTTGATTATTATTTTATCCTGTTACGAATCTTGGCGTAATAATTAAATTAAGCCACGTCGGCTTATCGTTTATTATGGCGCAACGTCGTGCAACTTTTCCTCTTATACACATTGCGGCTCTCTTTTTTTATCGGTCAAGTTTGAGATTAATTATGAAATTGCAACAGATGCTTTGTGGATTTTAAAAAAGAGACGCTTCTGTACATAAACCCATCGTGTGTTGGCCACTGCTAGGCTGGGGTAGGTGTATATAAAATCGGCATATAAAAGCTACAGAGCGAGAAAGACGTGAGACTCTCGCACGAAAATCGAGAGACAAAGCCATGCTCTGTGCCGTTCGGTGTGTGTGTGTGTGCGCGTTTTTCGTACTCGCGGACCGTGAACTTAATTAAGGCGAGCTCGCGAGCGAGCGAGCAAGGTCGTCGGCAAGCGCCTCGTTTTGATATTTTCGCGCGCTCTCTCTCTCTCTCTCTCTCTTTCTCTTTCACTCCCGAAGAGAGAATAGGACTTGAACGTGAAAAAGTGTTGAATATATATCTCGACGATGCGCGACGACGACGATGACGACGATGTGAGACTCGATAATAAGGCTCGTGAACACACACACGCGTTTTATATTGTAATAATATATTACACAGCTATACTACCCCGCGCTTTCATGGCTTATTTTTCTTGCCACGAAGCTTCGTATATTTGCGGGCTCACAGCGCTACGAATTCTCGCGTATAATTGGAGCGTTTGACATTTTGAAAAAGCCGTCGTTTCAATGAGGAAAAAAAATATACATGTAACGAAAATTACTATCTCTGATAGAAATGCATATCGCGAATTATGGCCGAACGACCGAAAAAAATGTCCTTTTAAAATACGTCACCGTTAATTGGCTTGATTTTGGCGATTTTTATGTTACGATTGTGTTAGAAATTTAAGGCGTATCTTCAGTCTTTTTCAAAAAAATTTAGATCAGTTTTCATCCACACTATATTATACACACGATAATACTATTTTGAGATTTCACCGATAGATGGCGAGTACCTTTACGTGTAAATCTGCAAGTGGAAATGCAAACATAATTGTATAAGTCAGCGCGGTTTCATGAACTGAGATCCATATGTTTCAGTTGTAAATGACATTGGCCAATCACCAATAGATGGCGAACGAAGATTTTTAACAAAAATCGCAAGTGTCAAAATATCTTATGAAATCAATATATTTTCTAAATCTAAATATAATTTAGCTACTAATGAACTTACTATGTAAATCTAAATATAATTCGATCATTTCTGACCTTTAGAACTTTCATAAAGTTTAAGTAAAAATTGAACTATAAGAGAAAGTATTAGCATTTACAAAATTTACTAATTCTATGTTTAAACGTACAAATTTCATTTAATACATAGTAATTTATGTAACTCATTATTTGAAAATTTACTATAAAATTTCTTTCAAAGTTTCTTTATTTATTTTCTTCGCACTGTGCCTCGAAGACACATGAAAATATCACGATCGTATCTCATTTTTAAATCGGTCGATCAACTTTTATCCCCCGAAAATAAAGAGCAAATACTCGAGCGCACAATATTACAAGCGTCGCATTGTTATAAAAATTCGAGCGACACGATAAATTCATTCAGCCGAAATCGTGCAGTCACGCACAGTCGCGCGATATCTGCCAAAAAATTACGCTCGACAGAGAGAGAGAGAGAGAGAAAAAAAAGAATTGCCTCGCTCGAATTTCCAGCTCGTTAACGCTCGCCGAATGTAAATAAGTGTATGCGCTTACTTAGCAGGAAAAAAATTGAAGCGAGTGAGAGAAGTGCGCTTATCACGTTGATAATCTTCGTATACTACAGCGCCCGAGTCTACTACGGACACGATCGGAAAATTTCGACTCGAGCGCTGCACATGCAGCAGCAGCAGCAGCAGCAGTAGAAGTCGAGGCACAGGCAGGCAGACAGTCAGGCCAGGCACGCGCGAACGTAATTTACATCGGCCTTTTTCTTCCTCTAAAACTGCAGACTTTTGCCTTTTCATCGCATAGCTGCTGCTGCTGCTGCTGCTGCTGCTGCTTCTTCTTTACTTTTTTTTTCTTTCTCGTACCCTTGTATCGCTTGTATACGAACTGTCTGTGCGAAAAAAGTGTACAGCTAGAGCTCGCGCAATATTACGATATAATTTATTGCTCGCGTTGAAACGATGTTTACGTTCCCATGCGTAAATGCGTACGATTTATTATAATATTAACTCGGAGCCGAGCTTTAATTTTCT
Source organism: Trichogramma evanescens (assembly GCA_902732785.1). Taxonomy (NCBI): domain Eukaryota; kingdom Metazoa; phylum Arthropoda; class Insecta; order Hymenoptera; family Trichogrammatidae; genus Trichogramma; species Trichogramma evanescens. The sequence continues at coordinate 3,856 of CACVKI010141552.1, read as the reverse complement.
AAATTGAATGGCGGGGGGAGGGCCTCGTCGCGCTATACGAGATAGATAAGGATCGCGGGACTCGCTTCCGATTTATATATAATTTATTATAAAAAGGACGAAATGAGAGCGCGAAGAAATCATCATTATCATCATTATCATCGTACACAATACCACAGTTAATCGAGCCTCTTTTTCTCGCGAATCAGCAATGTAAAATCACTCGCTCTGCCGTCGATTCATTAAAATTTCCCAAAAATCCAATCGATCATTCATCATCATCGCGAATAACTTGGGGGAACGATCGCTGCCGTTGCGATCTCTTTCAATGCGCAATTAAGCCGAGGAGCAGCAGCAGCGGCGCATAGCTGGTAAAATCGATGTACGGGCATATTTCCTCGTTATCACGATTCTCTCTCTCTCTCTTTCGAGCGGCGGGCCGAGACGAGGAATCCAGGCACACGGTGTTATTAATAACGCCGCGTCCGCCTACTACACGGCTGGGGTTACTCTCTCGCACACGAGTGCAATACTACGTGTGGATTCTTCGTAACGATAAATTCGAATTTCGCGCTTTTTCACGTGCGTCTGTGTATATATTAATACGACGACGAGCAGAAGCAGCTTGCGCACTCGTGGCTCCGAGTAATTTTATCGCATTCGGTCAGCGGCCGCGGACGATTAGTTAATGTCACTGATTGGGCCTCCGCGTGTTTCACACACAAACACACACACACGGATGATCATCATCGAGCGAGCAACGAAGCGCAAAAGGCAATCGCGAGAAGGAGAAAAATGACGAATTCAATTATATATCAATGGCGGAACGAGGCGGCAATAAATTGCCCCGCGCACTTACCGATGGGGGTTACTACTACCTGCATCTCTTCTATAATAAAAGCTATAATATATAAGGCGTCCGACACGAGCTCGGCTCGGCTCTCTCTCTCTCTCTCCCCCGCACGATGCGGAAAACGATCGGCTGAGGCTTTGTGTCGAATCCGCAATAGCCGAGCTCGCGCTCGAGCCATGGTAGTAGTAGGTAGGATAGAAGTCGATAAGAAAACTCGTTTGTAAAGGTCGCGGGACCACGACGACGACGTCCAACCTCTTTCTTGTATAAGGCTATCGATCGCATATCGACTCCGTATGTAAGTCTCGGCTCTTTCATCGCTTCTTTTTGGGCAGAGAGAGAGTACCTCATACCTATACGGTCATTTCCAAGCGTAGGCGTAAAATATTCTCACGCATACATATGAAATGTGTCAAAGTTTTCTGTCTCTCTAACGGCCTCGACTATTTTTTCCGTTTTTCGCAGGCGATCCTGTTCTACACGCCGCGCTGGCTGTGGAAGGGCTGGGAGGGCGGCAAGATACACGCTCTCATGATGGACCTCGACATCGGACTGTGCGGCGAGCCCGAGAAGCGCCAGAAGAAGAAGATGCTGCTCGACTATCTCCTGGAGAATCTGACCCTGCACAACTGCTGGGCGTACAAGTATTATCTGTGCGAGATACTCGCCCTGCTCAACGTCGTTGGTGAGTAGTTATACCCCGTACACGTTTGCGCGAGCAATTATCGTAAATCACGACGATTTACTGCCCCACCAACCCCTACTAGTACTCCCTTTTTCCTCAGTTTTCCCACTATCCAATTCGCAGCTCTCCAACTTGTGTGTGTGTGTGTGTGTGTGTGAACGAGTGGTACAAAACGCGCGGCTGTAAAATGTATAGGATCGAGTCGAGGGGGGGTTGCCGACAAGAGCCATTATCGGGATATTCGACGAAAATCGCGAACGACAGACTAGAGAACTTGGAGAGTTATATACCCGAGTCATCGTCGTCGTCGTCGTCGTCGTCGTGCTGCAAGCCGTTACATATATTGGCCGGGTGAATGAATTTTCACGCATCGACGAAGGTGGCGAAATGAATGAACGTCCACTCTTGTGCCTTTATAGCAGTAGCAGTGGTGGTAGTAGTGGTGCATGGTCAGCAGCAAAGCACACATATTTCAAGTGACACACACACACACACACACACAGACACATTCGGTCGGAGCTTTTTGGCAAACTTACAGCTGGCCCGCGAGCTTTTCGTCACTCGGCGCTCTGCGGTGACACATTCTTCTCGCTCTCTTGCTGTATACGTCGACGTCGCGTCTACGAGGCCCCCCCCACACACACACACACACACACACATACAGCACATCACGTGTATCATCGTTGCGATTCGCGACGCTTTAGCACAAAAAAAGTTCCCTATAGAGCTCGAGAGCCCCGAGCTGTTGTGCGGGTAGCTTTCGCGTCGCGCGGGTTGCACAATTTATATATGTATAAGACACGTATTTACGCGCGTAAATATAATCCTCTCCAGTTGGAAGAAATATATCTGAACTCGCGTGCGCGCGTATGATGTAATTCCGCGCGCGCGAGCTCTCGGCAATTATCCGCGTTACTGTACGCGCGCACAAGTGTTTCTGCGTCTTTCTCTCTCTCTCTCTCTCTCTCTCTCTCTCTCTATGCGCGGGGCGCGTATATTAACATTTTGCATATATTGCACATTCACGACGACGACGAACATATTTCAACGACGTGTCTTTGCCGTGTAGCTATATAACTTGTCTCTCTCTCTCTGGAAAGGAGCTGCTGCTGATGCGGCTCTTAGACTGGCGTGTGTACATGTGCGGTTTTAAGCCTCTCTCTCTCTCTCTCTCTTTCGTATATGCATTCCGAAATTCTCGAAATATTCTCTCTACGCAACTCTCGACTCGCGCGCATCCTTGGGCAAATGATTTTCGCGTGATATACGGTGAAATTCTTGAACGAGCGTAAATACGTACATATATGATATACACCAGAGAGTCTCGTGTGGTTAAAACAACAACAGCAACAACAACAATAATAATAATACCTTACATTCCCCGCGCAGCGCAAATGTTCATGATGAACAGCTTCTTCGACGGGGCCTTCCTGACCTTCGGCATCGACGTCCTGCGCTTCCTCGAGTCCGACCAGGAGGACAGGGTCGACCCGATGATCTACATATTCCCGCGCATGACCAAGTGCACCTTCTACAAGTACGGCGTGAGCGGCGAGGTGGAGCGCCACGACGCCGTCTGCATACTGCCCCTCAACGTCGTCAACGAGAAGATCTACGTCTTCCTCTGGTTCTGGTTCCTCATACTGGGCGCGCTCAGTCTGCTCGTCGTCATTTATCGGGTAATCATTGTTATTATCATCATCATCTTATAAGAGGCTTATATTTATAAACGCAATTTTTTAATCCTTGACGATGCTCGACCTGCGACGTTTTTAATCCTCGCTCAATCACGCGCGCGCGCGAGTCAAATCGTTTAACCAATGAAACTGGATTATTATAATATTTACCTCTGCGTGGGCATCACCGTAGGCGTCACACTTTTTTTTTATTTCCATCTGTTTTTCATATATAATCTCGTAGTATGGCACACGTGCACATGCCCTTTCCGACGCGTGCGCGTATATATATTTTACATCATTAGCACACTGCACTTATATATATATGGGCTAAGCCATAGTTAGGGTGATGGTCAAAAAATGTTTTTTTCTCAAATTATGTACTTTTGAAGAGTACATTGAAAAGTGAAAATCCTGAAAGTTTCAGCCCTCTAGGTCCAACCCTATTGAATTTTCAGGGCCTCAAAGTTNNATTTTCATGTTTTGAGGATATTCTGCTTGCAATTCTGATTTTCTGAGGTTACCATGATAAAATTGTTGAATCATGGTTTTTAATGTAAAATTTGAAGTAGAATTCAAATTTGTACTTACAAATCATATATACAACTTCTAGACCCATAAAAATGATATTTTCATGCATTAATCATGTATCTGTGCAAAAAT
>CACVKI010141550.1:0-28315 GCA_902732785.1 Trichogramma evanescens | reverse complement strand
GAATTTATTCAAAAATACCCGAAAAATCGTTAAATTTCATTAAATGGGCTATAAAATTTCGTTGTATGGTCTTTATGAGGACTTCGAATGACTTCTAAGTATTGAACATTGTTCATATACCGTATGAAGTTGTGTAAAAATGCTCATCAAGTCATATGACTATTTCAAATACTAATTTATGAAGTATGAACAATTTTGAATTTTTTTTTAAGCATAAAAGTATTATTTCACGTTTTTTATCCTACTTGATCGTTGAGCGACCAGTTAAAATTGATATTTTGGGCTCAAAATTAATGGAGCTTCTTGTTATTACTTGTTGAAAACAATTAGAGGCTAGGCGAGCGAATATAAAAAAAAAATTTTTTTTTGGACCACCCTAATGCTGAATCTATCAAACATGCACACAATAAGATTTTGATTAATTCGCTGACGGACTGATTATTTCTGCTGAGAGATCAGTGATCGACGATAGAAATAAGTTTTTACGGTAAAAATTAAATTAAAAACTATTTAATAATTTAATTTGAACCAAACAATTTCCTCTTAATTTTTTCCAAATTAGTAAAAGCTCCCGGCGTCAATTCAGTTGAAATTTTGAATTTTATCTGTCATTAAAAGTTAGCAAATTTTGGTTTAATTTAATCAAGATGCTCTTCGGTATGAGAATATAGGTAGCTAGTAAAAGATTATCAGAAAATCGTACTCTGACTTTTTTTATTTATTCATTTAAAAGCTAACAAAACAACGAAAATAAGACACTATCGATCTTTTCGAGTCCATAAACGATAAGTACAATTACGCAATCTCGAAAAAATGCTGTGCACATTTGGTGCACTATCCAATAAATCGGATGTAAGTAGACGAAAAATTTGAAAAACGTAAAAAATAATCTGTGCGAGATTCAGGCTGACGAGTCTATTGAAAATCTAGTTAACAAACCCACGCGATAAGCGAATTATTCTGTCCGATTGGTCGCATTTTGACAACGAGAGCAGCAGGGCCGGATATCGAATGTAATCGAGGTCAGAAAGGGATGAGCGAATAATACAGCTGATTTTCAGTTCGGGACAAAAATGTTTAGACAAGTTGACCATACTTTGGGCTGGCACAGCGTCAACAAAAATGTAAATAGATGTCGGAGCGAATTAATTATCGAGCCCGTGAAAACTGCACAAATGCTTAGATGCTGTAACATTGTCAATGACCTATTTTTTCCAACCCATGGTGCACTCGAGATCTCTCTCGACATTGTTTACAAAATGATCATGTCGAAATCGTGCCTGCAAACAGTAAACACAGGAAAAAGGGAAAACTCTTTGCGATCGCGTGTATACCATAACACACGTTATATGTGATTTGTAGAATCATAACATTCGGATCGATTTGTGTATCATCCGATCTCCCAAGTGTCATTCTTGTACTCTGTCAAATTTCCTCGGGCAATGAGTTGCTTCGACGGACGAAAATAACGCGTAAATTTCGAGTTTGTGATAATCATTGTAAAAGACAGGAAAATAGCTTGCTGGTGTCGTGGCATCTGAGAGGAAAGGCACGAAAGCCACTGCGGAGTCCGAGCCAGAAACGGTACTGTCCATCTTATCCCGAGTCACTCAAGGACACCGACGTCGCCGCCCGATTTTCTCGCCGCGTTCCTTGTCAGAATGTCGACCGGCGAGAAGAAGAAACATAAATCGCGCAAAATGCTGCATTATCGCATGGTTAGGTAAGTGGCCCCCGCAGCGGTGCAGTTTTCCTGCGATTGCTTTATTAGCCGAGATTGAGACGCGTGTGTGTATGTATGTGTGTGTATATTAGACTCTGTGTACGCGAGCACTAACGAGCCCATCAGACGTTGGACTTATTTCGCACTTGAAGGAGAATACATCAGTAGTTTTAGCTACCATTCTGGCAAATATCTTAGGTTTCCGTTCTCATTGAGCATATGTGCACTCGTTTTGTACTTGTGTGTTGCAGAGCGACGCGATTGAACAAGTCGAATATTTAGACGATGCCGTTTTAATTTCTCTTGAGCGAGAAAATCGCTTAAATTCGAATATCAACAAAAAATGTCGTGGCTATAATCAAATGCTTCGAGTGATTTCATGCCGTCCGAGCGAATCGGTGGGGCCATCTGTGCGATATTTCACGGAGGAAAGTGTCTTATCGAAGGAGCATTTTTAAAAATCATAAGCAAACATCTTACCAGCGATCGTTGACTTAACGATGGTTGAAATTTGAATGTGCGTCGGGGGTAAAAGAAATAAAAATTCGCCTTGACTTGAATGACAATTCTTTCAAGCGTGGAGTGTAATGAACAACTGTCGCGCCGATAAAACATCTCGAGCTCTATAAAACGATTCTTTTTAAGAAATTGACAAGAGTTCATACTTTTCAAATACTTGAGAGATTGCAATGATATAATGTACCAATCCAAAGAAAGATGAAAGCTGAAATTCACGATGGTAATGCGGTTGCTGTTCATGCTCCGAAATCATTGCGGCGAGTTGGCGACGTCTCCGTAATATCGCTAGCTCCCTCTGTCGGCTGACTCGGCACGCCGCGAGAACCGACCGACCGGGCGTACAACTAAAGTCATTTCGCCAGATGATCGTCGCTCGGTGCAGTGCAACAAACTTATCCGCACAAGCCAAACGGACATGGAGCTAGCAGCGGCAGCGAGCAGTCTGCAGTCGCAGCAGAGCAGTTCGGCTTGCACACATTATATGGGCAGTAGCTGCGCTCTATAATCCGTGTGACTGCTCCGAAAAGTTGCATCCCGCAAAAGTCGCTTTCCCATAACATATATATTATACGATAAGCTGTTCGGTCCGATCCCCGGAGGCTCTGGATCACGTCGTACATCGTATATAGCATTCTTCTCGAGGAGCATAATACGAAATGGTCTCGTCGACCGAGCCATTGGTGCGGAGGTGCCGCCAAGCTGTTGTTCCGTAGCTGGGCTCCGTGATTAGATTGGCGTTCGCTGCAGCTCGCTTCTCTCTTTCTTTCTCTTGTTCTCTCTCGCTTGCTACTCGCTTGCTACTCGCATTCTCATGTTTACTCCGTCTGTTGGCAGCTCACCTGGCCACAGGAGTTGCATCCGTATACCTCACCTACACATCTGACATCGGACCATTTTTCGCTCTGTGTACGCGTGTAGGTGTGTGTGTGTGTATGTGTGTACGTGATGTGCGCGCATCAGCTGCTGCTTGACGTATGCCGTTGACTGACTGCAACTGAAAACAACGACGGATCGTCGGTGCATTTTTCGGAATCAAGGACTGCGCCTATACTCTGCGACTGGTCTCGGGCCGCAGTACAGTTGTCAAGGTATAGGCCTCGTGGGTCGTCGAGTTCAGCTGCAGGCAGCATTTACGTGCTATAGTGGCGGCGAAACTCTGTAACTGTGTGCTACACGCGATCGCAGTTCGCCTTCGCACGTCTCTCGCACCGATAGGTAGCCAACACCTATACAGTGAAACATATATATCGGAGCAGCGCGCACACGAGGAGTGCCTCGCTGACAAGTGTGTGCGCGTGCCCGCTCACCCGCGCTCTTCTCCTCTGTTGACTTTTTGCTACTCCGTGTGTTCGCGCGTGTGTCTGTGTGTCTGTGCGCACATGCATATGTTGCTGCTGCTGCGACTGCGAGACTTGCATTTCTATACACATACATGTATATGTGCAACGGCCAGCTACTAGAACCAAGAGTGCAGTGCATACATACAGCGACGTTTGCACACGCACCTCGTGTACGTGTACTGCTCGCGCACACCAACGTTGCTTCGTCGTCCAGTGTGTATAATTGACTGAGTACACAAGTCATCAGCTGTGAGCTGTATCCAGAACGATTTAAGCTGGAGGGACGAATTTTGAGTCGGAGAAGAACCGAGATGGCATCGAGAAGGTAAGAGCTCAGAATTCAAGCCTGTGAAATAATACTGTGCTCACCAACGAGCCGATGACCAGTCTATATACATTTTTCAAGTGCCCATATCGAGCGACACCAAGTCCTCGGTCGGTCGCACACAGAGCTGCAAAGCCTATCCGTGTACTATACACATCTAATGACCAATTAATAAGTACTTTTTTTATTTCTCTCTCATTTTTTTACAATAGAACTTGTCTGTCGCGTTGCAAAACGTAAATAATAAGTACTGCTGATCGTACCAATTGATACATTTATATAATGTATGCTTGCGAATACTTTGTTGTTATCGATTCTTTAGAGCTTTTTACACAAAACTCTCGGGCTCACTCGAACGCGTCAACTTTGAAAATTGCTCCCAATGGCGATGGCTTTCGTTTATTTACCTTTGTTTATATACCCAACTGACGTCTCTCGAACGTCGTTGTTCGATGCACGAAGCTCGTCTTTATCTGTGCCAACCGCTGCTACTTGCCACAACAATTCGGAGATCTAGATGAAACGAGACTGAACGTCGCATATATATTAGCTTCCCACATAAACATTCCTGTCAGATACCGATTCGCACGCATGGGAATTTGGAATTACGTCGACGGCTTTTTTTTCACCGTCAATGAATCGTTGTCCGTTTTTTAAGGTTAGGCGTGTATGGCAAAGTCGCCCGCGCGGGCTCACATCTCGAAATTTACCACGTTGCCGTCCACCCGCGCGCGCAAATTTTATATTACGTGCTAATCAATGATTCGAACGTGATTATTAAACAAAAAGCAAGTTGTACGCGCAAAAAGCGTGCGGATTAAAAGAAGCTGTCCGCAACGCGCAGGGGCACGGAGCGAGATGCGCCGCTGCCCGCGAGAGAGAGAGAGATGGACTTTCTCTGCGCGATGCTTATCATTTCGGTGCCTTTTCCTTTTTTTCGCCTGTATAAGTGTGCAGATGTGTCTGTGTGTGTGCATTCAGTGCATCTAGAGAGAAAAAGATAAACGTGTGTGAAAATTCATGAAAAATACTAGCTTTGGATTTTTTTTCTCTCGATCCGCGGCGCGTGCCACTCGTGCACTTTCACTTTTATGGAAATATATTTTTATATTGTTTTATAACGCGAAGATTTCGCGCTGCAACGGAGCGGCAACGACCCGATCCCGGGGCAGGCAACTCGAATGATGATTATTTCACAAGGGAACCGAATTAACGCGCCGTTCGTATAATGCAACTCGGCGCGCGCTCAGATATACATTTTTCGAGAATGCCTGTATTATATGTATACATGTGATATCTGGAGTATATGCGAATTACGCTGCTTAACAATTAATTCAAAACGTGATTCTCCCAGCGCCGATCGTGTGTTCTCGCGCAATTATCGGGAAAAAATGTTACGCGCTGCGATCCTCGGCAGCTCACAGAAAGTTCAAAGAAAACCTTATCATTTTCGCCTACCGGAATTGCTTAAAATCTTATCTTTCGCAATGGATAGCGAGGAAAAAAGATTCATACTTCAACGACTCGAAACGCGTCCTCTATTTTTTATTGTTTTCATTTTGAGAATCCGCGAAGCTATTTATCAAAGTGCAGCGTATTAAACGTTGCTTACGTTGAATAGCCATAGTGCAACTTTACATAATACCTGATTATTGCGCGCACTTTGTTTAAATATTTAATTTTCTATTGTTTAACGAAGCGCCAACAATGACCTCATTAGCATTCGCGATGCCATTAAAACGTGTACGCTCATTCGTCGCATATCCTTCGTAACGATTCACCCGAAATACAATGCTGAAATGTATATATCAAAGCAACGGATTTGCAGCACTTGAAAATGAATCATTGGATTATTTGGGCCCTCGGTTATGTCAGCGCTCCTAAGAGACTTTTTTTTCTTCTGTGCGATTCTCAGCGAGGCTGTCACTTTGCACACAAAAAAGAAATAATAAAATCAAGTCCTTTATAATTACGAATTCTCGCGCTGGAATGTCATCGTAACGTACTTGTAATATATTACGAATGAATCAGTTTTGCTCGGCTGTGTCTCGGCAAGCTCTTCATCAGACCAGTGCTATGTATACCGCGTGCAGTGTTTCGCTCAATATTTTTTTTCGCGCGTGTATTTTGCGCTCGTCCTCGCATTATTTTTTGATATAAGCGCTCATTATGTACACGTATTATTTCTTTTTTTTTCAACTTTCAAGGTTGCATGGGAATTTGGCTTTGTAAATAAATATAGCACAGGCAGTTGGCGTTTTCGCGCGAGATTCATCGCCGTGGCCGACGAATAATAAAAGGCAACGGTATGAAAAAAACGTCAAAAAGCGTCTCACGTGTGTGCATTTAAACAGGGAAATAAACGTTAGGAGAACATTGACAGAAGGAATTACGATGTTATAGGCTTGACAGCTCAACGTCTGAGTGTATCTGTATCGGACGATATAATTGTTGGTTCTCGATCGCGCACGTCGTGCATTATGCTCATTGACTGCTCGTTGCGTCGCGAGAAGGCGGCGTGCATCGACGTTAATTCACGTAGATTCAAAGCTCTAGATGCACCCATGATATCATCATCGTTCCTACGTACATTCGTTACATCCGCGGTACGCAGCGTCCAGCAGCAACATCGGACAGCTTTCATCGAGTCTCCGCACGCGTCGTAAGATATATATTTTATATTAAAAAAAAAAAAAAAGACAAGTGACGTCAACCAATGTCATTTTTCTACACATAATACAGACGCGGACATGCGATTTCGCAATGGCCTTCTGTGATCCTGGCTCTTTTAGCGTATATATAGTCGTCGTCCAAGAGCTCGTGCTTTATCGGAGAGGAAGCTCGTATTATTACAGCCGAGCACATACAGCAGAGATTCTGCTCTCGAAATCGCGTCGTTGGGCCGCGTTGATGAGTACATACAGTATCGCAGCTGCTGTATGGTCGAAAAAGCCGCGCGAGCGTGACAGCATGCACACACGTACGTGCACGCACACATCCACATTCTAGGAGTACGAGGGAGGCAGGTATATAACGTACAGGTAGAAGGAGAGAAGTTATTATAGGCACCTTGCCTGTGCCTGGAGCAGCAGGAGCAGCTCCGTGTCCGGCTAGCAGCAGCAGCAGTTCTCGCGTCCGCTCGAGTATAAGCCAAGGTGCAGGAGAGAAGTGTGCGCGAGAATTCGCCGAGTGCGCGGGCGCACCGCATCGACACGCGTATTACACAGCGTATTATATATAGAGAGGCTCGCGCGTATACGTATAGCGCGCATCTGCTGACGTTGGTCGCGCTAGCTAGCTAGCTGCAAGCCGAGCACTGGCGGAGAGCAGTGCAGCCTCTTCTGCGTCAACGTCTACTAGTTTACGGCGGGACACGAAGCGCGGCGCAAAAACCTCCGATACAGCTCCGAGCTCCGACTGCAGCTTGTGTAATCGCTGTAATTCGGCGCCTGTCTCTCGCTGTACGTTACGCCTAAAGCCAACGCTATCGATAGGAGTAGTGCGGATGCAGCTCGTGTGATATAAGGTGCGACGGTTCCGAGACCACGACGGCCAGCGGACCGAAGAAGCAGGGTAAATACGCATCTCTGTATAGAGAAAAATCATAAACGAGTGCTTGCGAGATACCGCGGCCGTTTGAATAAAAGGAAGGCCGAGCCGTCCGTGCGGCAGTGCAGCAGTGTGACTGTTTTAGGCAGCGATGCAGTCCTCGTCGTCCTCGTGCGCGCGCGCCCGCCCGCTCCGCAACTGCAGCTCTGTAGGCACTTTTGAAAGCGAGAGTGACCTGCTATCGATGCGCGTAAGTAATGCGATTACGCCGCGATGGCCCAGCTGCCTTGCCATGTATATATCAAGTATATAATACGTGCTGGACTCGTAGAAGCTTTTTTTTTCTGGTACCTTCACGCGCGGTGCGTCCGATAAACGATCGGACCGACCCCCGAGAGCTACATCGTCGAAAATTCAACGATCGCGCGGGCCGTTTGCTCAAGAGCTACCTACGGCTCGAGCTGTAGTTTTCCGAAGGAGATGCGCCGATTACAGATGTTGCGATCTTGATATACGAGAAACTGCAGACGTTAGCGAGCCCGAGCTTTCACTACTTTTCACGCCTCGTAATTATTACTCCTTCTTATGTATTTGCGCACGGATCGCAATCGAGCAATCTCACTTTTTTCTCAACAATTAACGCGCTCGTATTGCGACTCGCCTACTGCTAGGATTTGTTTCACATCGTTTCGAGCTGTAAGCGATGCGTGCGCGAGGATTATTCCTAGCTGTCTCGCTCGCTCTCTTTCTCTCACGCTTATGTGTATACGCACATTATTGGATAACCATATATGGGTCATTGAGCATTAAATCGATGTTACGTGTAGGCTACGCGAGTGAGTATGATTTTGACTTTTTTTCTTCCTTCCTTTTTCGTATAAAGCCCACATCTATGCACGAATTTCAGCTGCAAACACTGAGATAAATGTTTACACTTTTTAATCATCGCTTTTCTAGGCACCCGTTGTACGGTACGCACGAATCGCTCGCGAGTCCTTGATAGCTCGCGTCTGCCTCGAATCAATCGGCTCGCGCGCGCTCCTCAAGAGCAATTCACCATTGTATTGTGAATGATTACTCACAATAGTCTATAATGTATAGGCCTGGGCACGTCGAGAAGCGTCGAATATATTCTGATTCATTTCATTTATAAAAATCGAAAAGCTGCTAAAAAGTTGAGTGAAAAAAAAAATGAAAGGAAACGTTCGATGCTCGTTATCGTGCGTTGGTGGTGGGCGCGGCGGATCAGAGCGATGTATAGGATAGATCTACATATATAACGAAGCGCGAGTATCTCCATAAAGTACGATACCGTATAAGTAAACATTCAATGTCACAGAATAATATGAATGGCCGTTTGTAAAAATTGAAGAATAAAAAAAAGGATTCACACTTGGTGCAGTGCTGTATATATGGTGATCGATATTACTATGTAGATGCTTGTTTTATGTAAGCGACCTTGGCATTCGATCGTGTTTTCTAATTGAACATAATTGAAAAATATCTCATTCGCCTTTGCATCATTATGCGAATAAACATTTCCTACTTCTTATTCCCATTAGACGCGACGACGATACGACTACCGACGGCGGCTAGTTTCGTCGCGAGAGCGCAGAACAATGAGCGCGCGTTTACGCGCATATTTTATATTTTCTCGCGCACATAACTTGGTGAGCATTTTTTACTCTCAGGACAACTCGTTGCCGATTCGCACGCGAATTCACAATGTAACTCGTATACTACAATGTTTTTGTTTACCGATGACGATCTCGTTTCTTTTTCTTCTTCTTCTTCTTTTTTAACGAATTATAAGTAAGTGCTTGAGCAACACTTGCTTTTTTCCAAACACGTCTATGGGTTTGACGGTCATTTGTGCGCTCGTCGTGCGTGTCTGCACGTGTGTGTGTGCGACACATATACATACGTAAATGTACTACGTGCCGCGAGCAGCGATGCGGTTTTGAATTTTATTGCGCACTCGGAGGAGAGCTGATTTGTATGCATTACGAAGCTTCGCGAATAAGTACATTATTCGAGCGAGAGCTCGGAGTCATTTTTTTGCGCGAGAGAAAACGTCTCGAACGACCTCTTTATTGTGCACATGTCAAAAAGATCTCTAGGCGCGTTTGTATCGAAATAGAAAAAAGCAAACGACGAGCCGTGGCTACGACCTTGGTATGCGAGAAATACTCGATTCATCCGTGCTTTCGCCTCTAGCGTTACAAAAAGTTATCATATATATGCCACCCGCGCTTGCGACCATTTTCTAGTAGGTACAGCACAAGTACGCAATACGTATCGGTCATCGCTTCCATACGTTCTGTTTTCTGCTCTCTCAGCAAATACACAAAGCCAGCTGAAATTAATCTCGTCTCAACGGCGTTAAATTACGGATAGATGACGCTCCTCTACGGTATCGAAATTACCGTAGTCGCGGGGAATTTACTTGATGTGCATTATTATAAAGAGCTGCAGCAGATACGTCAGACTCAGAAGCGTGTGTCGTTTGGCTTTCAGATGGTTTCATCCAAACATCTCGGGTCTCGAAGCGGAACGGCTCTTGATGGAAAGAGGATACGATAGCTCGTTCCTGGCGCGGCCTAGCTCCTCCAATCCCGGCGACTTTACGCTCTCGGTGAGGCGCAATGGCGAAGTGACGCACATCAAGATCCAGAACACCGGCGACTTTTACGATCTCTATGGGGGCGAGAAGTTCGCCACGCTCTCGGAACTCGTGCAATTCTACATGGAGAACGGCGGCCAGCTGCGCGAGAAGAACGGCGAGGTCATCGAGCTCAAGTACCCGCTGAACTGCGCCGATCCCACCACCGAGAGGTGGTTCCACGGCCACCTCTCGGCCAAGGAGGCCGAGCGCCTCATGCTCGAGCGAGGCAAGAACGGCTCCTTCCTGGTGCGCGAGTCCCAGAGCAAACCCGGCGACTTTGTCCTCTCGGTGCGCACCGACGACCGCGTCACCCACGTCATGATCAGATCTCAAGTGAGTATTGCCCTCTTCAACGAGTACTCTATAGAGCTTCCAAAACGCGGCCCGCCTTGTCTTATCGAGCTTGTTTTGTTTCTTTTCTCCGACGAAAGCAGGACAACAAGTACGACGTCGGGGGTGGTGACAAATTCGACAGTCTCAGCGATCTCATTGAGCACTACAAGCGCAATCCAATGGTCGAAACGAGCGGTAGTGTCGTCCACTTGAGGTGAGTCCTAGGCTTGAATTGCATGCAAAGAGTAAATTTGCTCCGTTGCGATCCATGGCTGTTCGCATTTTCAGACAACCGTTCAACGCGACGAGGATCAACGCGAGCGGCATCGAGAGCCGCGTGCGCCAATTGCACAAGGAGAACGGCTGCTCCAACGGCTGGCTATGCTGGAACGGAGTGAACGGAATCGAGGAGGAAGGCGCCGTGCGCGGCAAAGGCAAAGCCGGCTTCTGGGAGGAATTCGAGTCGTTGCAGCAATTGGAATGCCGACACTTGTTCTCGAGGAAAGAAGGCCTCAGGCCCGAAAACAGGGCGAAAAACAGATACAAAAATATTCTACCATGTAAGTAATTCATGTACATTTGTTAGTTGTTTCTTTCTTGCAATCGATCTCTCGCTAAACGATTTTTCATTCATTTTTTTAGTTGACCACACGAGAGTCAAGCTAAAAGACTTTGACCCCGAAGATCCAGGCGGTGATTACATAAATGCCAATTATATCAAAGTGAGAACACGATTATTTTTACCTTTTTTCAAGTTTTCTGTTTCATTTTATAAAAAAAAATCAATCATTCGCAGAATGACGATGAGTCGAGTACGACTGGAAACGTAGACAATAGTATCTTCAATAAATGCTACATCGCAACTCAAGGATGCTTGCCAAACACCATTGCCGATTTTTGGCAAATGGTCTACCAGGAAAATACTCGAGTTATCGTCATGACCACCAAAGAAATGGAACGAGGAAAGGTAAGCCAATTAAATTGTTGTTTAATAACTCACAAGTTCAACAAATAAGCTTTTTTGTGACTTTTCAGAATAAATGTGCTCGTTATTGGCCCGAAGATGGCGAGAGCAGTGAATACGGCTACGAGTGGAAAGTACGAACATTGAATCGCACATCGACGGCCGATTATACTTTGCGAGAATTTTTATTGCAAGGGACTAAACCACAAAACAGAGCACCAAGACGTATTTATCATTATCATTTTCAAGTAATGTACTTTTACTTTTGATCTGTGATTATATTTTTCGAGTCTTCAATATGAAAAATGTATTTTCGTGTTAAGGCGTGGCCTGATCATGGAGTACCTGCCGACCCAGGCTGTGTCTTGAATTTCCTCCATGACGTTAATGCTAGACAAGAGTCCATTACCGAGGGAAAATCTCCAGTTGGTCCTATACTTGTTCACTGCAGTGCTGGCATTGGTAGAACTGGTACCTTTATAGTTATAGATATGATCCTTGATCAAATTAAAAGACATGGTAATGATAAAACTCACAGAGTGCAAAATATGAGTTGAAGAATCATGACAGCTTTAAATGATACCATGTTGCAATTTTCAGGTTTGGATTGTGAAATTGATATTCAAAGAACGATCCAGAGGGTACGATCGCAGAGGTCGGGCATGGTTCAAACAGAAGCACAATATAAATTTGTTTACTTGGCTGTTTTACATTACATAGAAACCGTGTCTCAAAGAATGCAAGCTGAACAGGTTCGTTTAAATAATTATTTTTCTTGGAAATTTTATTCTTATATTATTATTTTGATGAATTTATCTTAAAATTATAGAAATCGATTCAATTGGGTCGGGAGTACACCAATATTCGATATAAGAGCGAAGGTGTCAGTAAAAGTGAAACACCAGCCTCGACACCAAATCCTGCGACAGTTTCTACAGGTAGTTTTACTCTGCCTTCGCCTTCTGTAACGAGGCCAAAATAAAATCCAGATTGTCACCTGTGGCCGGTGTGAATATTTCTGTTACCAGCGCAAAACAGTCATCCATGACTTTTTTTTTAGTGCAGTGCATGCTTCTATCTTTTTTAGACCTTTAAATTAACTCACTTCCGCAAGCACAATAAAGTTGGAAACAAGAGGTACATTTTGTGTATCGCAAGCATATAATATAAAAACGAGCATCTGCCAGTGTTTAGAACTGGTTTTCAAAACAACACAGGCCTTATTTTGTTGATAAAGTGATACATTATATTCTTTTTATACTGAAGACAATTATGAGAACGAATTAAATAATTTAATGATTTTTTGTATATTATTTTTGTTTAAATTTTAACAATAAGATGATGATATAACTCTATGAAATCAATTGTGAAACTTATTTACAATTTTTCTCAATTCTATATTTAATGGATGTAACTTTATGATCAAGATCTTCCTTGCAATTCGAAAAAAAAAATGTTGAGCATAACTTATTTAGCGATATTTGTTGTTGATACTTGTATTGAAAATAGCTAAATTGAAAATTGCACAAAAACCTCGTTATTAGCCTTAGTTTTGGAACTGATAAATGAGAATCCTAATTTAGAACTGAATATGGAAACCAAGAAAAGTATTTGGTTCGAAATCAACAAAGAATTTTGCGCAATACGGAAATAATTTCAATATTCATAATCATTACTTTTATTAAATTAATATTTGTAAATTAATTTTGGAAACCCTACAAGAAAATTTTTTACAAATGAATCATATACGATTTTTTTGTAAATGATTTAGGGTTTACTCAATACGTGTAGATGCAAGATTCATTAAATGTACCGTATAAATGTGTATCTTTATCATTTCATTTTAAAAAAGTGATCGCATTGAATTAAAGTTGAGATAATTGCACTTGATGTGATGTGTGCAATAGCCTTTTTGAAAGCTGTGAAGATATAGCACGTCGCTGGCGATCTTAAACTGGTGTCGTGAGAATCAAATAATTAAAAGAGAAAACTTGAAATTATTGTATTTCAATTCAGAATTGAATGAAGACGGATGCTCTTCCAAAGACAGTACATCAGAGTGGTGTAAAATGTTGGAAAAAGTAATATTATATATTATAAGAATAAATGATGCAACTAGTATTTTCAAAATATCTTTCAAAAAATCAAGAGTGACAACTCGTTTCTAAAATTGTGAAACTTCAATTGAAAAGTTCAATAAATATTATGACTGTTGATGATTTTTTATGTATGTACCTTAAATATAGAAGTAAAGTAGCGCTTAGTGCTCGAATTATTTTGTAATTTTTAACGACTCGTCATTTATCATTGTTCACGTAATTCATTTGAACTATTAAGCGCATTTTTATTACAACAGATTTTTTTATTATGGGTTAAAGCTTTAGATTATTTTTCAAGTGCAAAAAATTTTATGCGCAGGAAGTGCATTACTTTGTAATATACGTAAGAAAAATTCTTCATGTTCAAGTCTGATGCCACAATTAAGTCAATTCACGAGCGTTTACTTTTAATATTGTTTTATAATTGTAGTCAGTTTTATAATGTTTAAGTTAATTAGATCGGAAATATGATGATGTTAAACTTATATAAGTTATTATTGGAGTATATCTTGTATTTCAATTATATTTTTTAAACTAAAGAACAAAATGTGTGTACAATATATTTAACCCAGTTATACATCGTAAGTAATTCTTAATGAGTTATCTAATTCTTTGTTTTTAATTTTATTACAATTTTTTATTAATCCAAAAAAACTACAATAGTAAAAAGTTTATTCAGTAATGAATATTCATTTAAAAAGTACATATTAACTTAAAATAATTCTGTTGTCAAGTGATACATAAAAATATTTACATACTTTTGCAAAGAAAAAATTTTTTTAGAATTTAATTTTTAAGTGTCTAATGATATATATTCAACAGAATATCATTTAACAAGCTTAATTTTAGTTGGGACTACTTTCTCAATTTCTTTCACTTCCCCAAATCTAGCTTTACGTTTTTCTATTTTTTCCTGTAGTTCAGCTTTTTGTAATTGGCTTGATACATTTGTACCAAATCTTTCAGCACGTTTCTTCAAAAGTTCCAAGTTGGTCTCTACATTTGAATTTTTAATTGAAGCTGCAGATTTTCCTGATTTTCCATTGCTAGCAGCACCATTATTAGATGTGATATTGAATCGAGCTGCTCTAGCTTCTTTCTTAGCTACTTCTGATAATGGTACTCCAAATTTCTTTTTCCTCATTTCTAATCTCTGTGTTAAAAAAAATTAAATAAGTAAATAATTAAAAATCAACATAGATATTGATGTTGGATTTTAT
The DNA here is from genome assembly GCA_902732785.1 of Trichogramma evanescens. NCBI lineage: Eukaryota > Metazoa > Arthropoda > Insecta > Hymenoptera > Trichogrammatidae > Trichogramma > Trichogramma evanescens. The sequence continues at coordinate 13,578 of CACVKI010141550.1, read as the reverse complement.
ATATAATTTAAAAATCGTACCTCTGTAGTACTGACTGTTGATAATTTGATTACTTTCCTTTCTGGTTCTGCAGTTTCATCTGGTTTTTCGGAAGTCTTTTCTTCGATTTTAGCAACATCTTCTTTAATTTCTTCTACAATATTTTTTCTATTGAGGACAATCTTTTTAGCTGGTGGATCAATTTTTTCTTCAGCTTTTCTTTTTTCAGGCTGCTCTTGAGAATCGGGTTTAACCGATAGTCCAACTTCAGCATCCAACTCTTCATCCTTTAAGACAAAAAGTAAAACAATTAATATTTTAAATAAATTTAATATATGAGTCCAGTATCCAATATTATGTTATTTTTAGAATATGCAAGATTTGCTACTTACACCTAATACAGCATCTTCATCAATGTCATCATCATTAGTACTGTCATCCAATAGATTCTGATCTATAAACAAACACACAAAATTATTAGTACTGCTGATGGCTGGCTTAGGAAATTTTAATTAGTCATAGAAATGAAAGAAAATAAAACTATTTACCTTGAATAGCAACTTGTAGTCTCTCTACTAGTTCATTTTTGTTTCCTGTAATTGGGAGTCCTCTTTGTTTCAACTCAGCTCGTAAGTCAGCCACCTAAGTAAAGCCAAACACAATTTAAAAGATGTCATATAAAGCAAAATATGGGCAAACTACGGGCTCGATTTTTCAAAGCGTTAGAAAAGCTAATGATTTTATGGGTAGAAAATAAAAAGTAACCAGACCTGCTTAAAAAATAAAGACATTTTCTTTCCAGCTGCACGTGCGTACTGTACTGTATAGATGATAATCACGTTTAAGGTTATGAGTTTTGACTCTTACCTTCATTTTAGCGAGTTCGGTGAGATTTTTTTCAAAGGACGAATCAGCCATTTCAAATTTTGTTTATTTGTTGACGTTCCAATGACCTTTACTGATAAAAAGACGTTAGAGTAGCGGTGCGTACTTTGAGCAAAGTAATACCGGAGAAGCTCTGTTTGTTGTATTGACGAACACGAACACGAACACAACGACAACACCAACATAAACACACACGACACAGACACAACGACAAGTTGTTACACCGTGAGCTGAGCTGGGATTTGGGAAAGTCAGGAGCACAGATGACGCCGATCGATAAACGCTCACCGACACCGATAGACGTCGGCCACGTGCTGCCCCCTGTAGAGCTACATGACATATGTCAAAAAAGTGCGGCAGCGGAACAATTGGTTAAATAAAATTACTTTGATGATTCAAAACTAAACTTTTGTAGCTTATCGAAATCTTTGAAGCAGCTGGAAGGGTAGCTCGAGTTAAATATTCAATCCTTTTTTATTTGAAAATATTGCAATTTATCATACAGCAGACATACAAGTTTGGAAGTCGAATGCCCGTCTTTCTTTCAGTCACGCATACGGAGTTCTGACGCGAAACACACAAAGAGTTTTCAATGCATAACAACATTTGCGAATATATGTGATGCGATATGAATAGAAGGGATGACTCTAAGCCAATGAAGACAGAACCTAAGCTCTCTTCGTTTCGTAAACGGCGTATGTACTAAGTCGCAACTCTGAATTCATTATAGTAAACACTTGTAAACATTGAGTGGCGGGCTTGTCATTTAGACGATTCGCATTCGTAGTATGAGTTGATGAGTTTTAATGTCAAAATATGAGCAAGTGTAAAAAATTACAAGATTACATTTTATCGGTGGATCGTGTATTGAAGTCTTAATGAGCAATAATTTCTATATAAAGCTTTTAACATGAAGTTCTTTGAAGGATGTAACATTTTCTTCATATTTTGTTTATTACTCTTTGAGGATTTAACTTGTTTTGCCAGCAATGTGAATGAGCAAGGCTCTTCTCAAGTGTGAGTATTGATTGCTAGTCAGTAATTAAAAGAACATTCTTTCAAAATTTTAATTTTATTAAAATAATTCTGTTGATTTAGAAATATGAGAGAATATGTGGATCCACATTCAATATATTATAGTCCTGGTCCTTATAAACCTAAGAAATCAAATGTCTATAGACAATCATATACTGTTGAAAGTAGTGAAATGTGAGTTTAATTTAATTAACTAGATACATGAATATATGCTTATACACTTTAAATTCAACAGAGTAATTAAACAACTTGATGATAAAAAGGATGTAACTGATAAATCTTATGAAGTTTTTGCTAGAAGATTGATTAATATTCTTATTTTCAAGGCAAATTTCAAGGTAAAATTTTTTCAAATTAAATGTAAGAAAATGCATTCAGTTTTATAACTTATTTTTGCAGTCTTCAAAAATGGATGAAGAATTACAAATTGGTAAAATAGAATTAGAAGCAACCATTGAAGAATTAAAAATATTAAAAAATTTTGGCAATGGAAAAGCATCATTTGTAGAAATTGATGATATTATTAACAATGTTATTCGTCCTATCCATACAAGTTTTTCAGATGATGCCATAGATTTTGTCGACAGAATGAAAATGTATCTCTATCAACATGTAAGCTATTTGAAAATATTTGAAGTTTCATAAAATTGTAATTTAAAGTATTAATTGTTACAGAGATTTATTTTTGGAACCATTTTCCTCAGTGTATTGATAATAGTTATTGGTTGTAAAATTCAATGGACACTATTCAGAAGCTTGTCTCTCATTACTCTTATAATGATTTTAATCAGTTTTATGTTGACTTGGTTCGAATTATTGCAGGTACTTTATGATCAATTTAGTTTTAAATTTATTTATTTAAATTTATATTTAATATGCAGGAAGAAGAAATTAAACAAATAGCTAAACAGGTCATGTTTTCTTCAATGCCTGATGAATGTCGTCCCAATAAGTTGAGTTGGTACTCATCTGTTATGCTACATATTGGTATGATTTTCAGTCATAGTGTGAAAAAATAAAAAAACTGAATAATTCATTTTTAAACTATCATTTTTATTAGGATTCGGAAAAGGTGATTGCTTTAGATATTACGAAGCAATGATGTCAGACGCTGTACTAAAAGTAAATCCTATGTATGCATTTTCTCACATGTGTACCAAATTTTTTTTACATCCTATATCATTACTGGGACATCACTCAAATGAGTTTATCAGTGGTCTTACAGGTAAGCATATTTTAACTTAACTTGGATGTTTGTATAAAATATAAAATTTTTTGTGTTGCAGCTTCATTGCCTTATCCCGTAGCTATTTTTGCTCAGTTGGTTTTGATTCTCATTGTACCGATATTAATGTTTATGCTATTTTTCATACTTTCTGGTGGCTCCTGTGGATTTAAAATAGGGCCTTTTTTTCACACTTACATTCATTCAAAACAAAATATTGTCAATTCTCCATCTGATCCACAATTGCTTTATCATGATCGACAATGGATTGAAACTATTCGAAATGTAAGTACTGAGTTATTTAGTTAAAATTAATTATTATCAAGTATTTTAATTTAAGAAAATTTATAAAAATTGATTTATAGTACTTTACATGATATAATACTACAATGATTTATATAATATTTTATAAAACAAAATTTATATCTGACAGGTTGTGCATGAAGTTAAATCAGAACAAGCATTGTTACCAAGTAGTTCCATTTCCGCTTCACTGGAAGCTCCTCCATCAATTTCTACTGTGGCTTTGAACAAGATAAAAGAAAAGTCAAAACCAATAAAAAAAAAGAGATTACAGGAGAAGAAAGAGAAAAAAATTGTCTGTAAGATACCACTAAAACATAATGAAGGTGATAGTAGTCTCAGTGATAGTAGCAATTCTAGCTACAAAAGTAGTACAAGCTATCAAGCAGAATCTACTTGTAGTAGTAACTGTAGTTCAAGGGATGATTTTCCAGAAATTAATGAGTTTGAAAAATTAATAAAAGGAGAAGCTTCTAATGAATTAGAAATTCTAAATCTCAAAAATTATGGTGGAGGAGACAACTAATATTTGTGAATTCAGAGAAATATGTTTTATGCCAGTTAATATACTGACATTTGAAAATGTGTAAATACTTGGAGTACTTAATAAACTCCATCATAAATAGTTACTGTGATGTGAGCCAATGTTGAAACAGTGTTGAATGAGATATTAATGTCTCTTCTAAATTTTATTAAAAAATTTTTACAAATTCATATTAAATTGTACAGGATTGATTCTATCACAATTGCACTATAATTGTAAATCTCAGCTGTTACAGCTGAATATTTTTAATACATGTTATCTTTTTAAAATATAGAACTTGCCTTAATTTTTAAAATGAGTATCTAATTTTTATCTTATCTATTAAATTTGTATCTAATTTACAAATTTAATATCTAATTTATTTCTTTTCCAAGTCTATCCCGGTACCGATGCCGATGCGTCATATGCTATAGGGTTCGCTGATACTAAACGAATTCATAGAGATCGATTAAATTTACTTTAATGGAATTCGAAAATATTTTTGATTCATTGGAGAAATTATACATCGGTTTATAATCATTTCATTTTAATGAATCGTCAATACCTGGTTTTCAAATAAAACGCTATTAAATATCATTAACTGAATTGTATTACCATTTTAGATTACTGCACATTATTATAGAGTGTTAGTACTCGATTCATCTCACTAATAGAAGTTACGCATGAAGTTGAAACAATTTTTTTTAAATACCTTCTGACAGCAAAAACGATTACCTTTCCAATAAGTATATATACCCGAAAAAAAATGCTGTTGACATTTCTAAAAAAATTATTAAATGCGAATCGTTTATTTACCGAATACCCTACTGAACATTCAATGACATCAACTTAGAACTCTGTTTATTTTTATTTTTATTTTCGAGGACTGAAAGCATTATAATTAAACATACGTATTTTAAAATATTGGGAAACTTTTTTCGTTCATAAAAATTGAACTAAAACATTTACAAGAAAGTTATTTCAGTGTATGTCAAGCGGTTGAGTTCTGGATGACTTATTTTACGGAATGACCTGGCATTCGCCTTGGTTAGAGTAATGAATCGTATACAAATAAAAAATTTGATAATTAACGAGTGAAATAATAAAATTTCTCTGAAAATATTCTTTGCGAAAAAGTGAAAAAAGTTGTATTGCATTACAATTTTATTTTAATTACTATTTATTTAAATAACTCTTGGTAGTCTCATTCAAGGGGGTGGTTGGGTGCTAGAAGGATTACGTTATGTAGCCAGGGTCAACTTTTTTACTTTTTAAACGATAATTTAAAAGAAAAGTCATTTAAAAAATATTCTAAAAAAACTTTTTCTTAAATGTATTTCGTTTATTTTTGATGCCAATAAATAAATAAACAAAATAAATAAATAACAGCTTCAATTTCTGCATGAAATGTTTCAAGTCGATTAACATCTCACTATCTTATAATACTCGGTCGATTTCATTACGCCGTCGACAACTTTTTTAAAATTTTTTGATTAATTTTCTAAATCAGAAAAAATATAATGATTATTTTATTAAAATTAAGTTGATTTTATTAAAATTATCAATTGAATTCTAAAAGAAAATGGCTGAATATGAGATTATAACTTTTCAAGCTTTTAGATACTAGCATGTTCTTCTTACCTCATAAAATTTCCAGAAAATTTATTTTCAAGCTACGAGGGCAATTTATACCATCGATGTAGTTCCTTATTTTGAAAAATGCAGTTCCAACATATCAGCAGTTGCATTAATTGATCAAAACTACGCGAACAATATTAGTTAATGAATTAAAAACGTTTTGGACTAAAATCAGGAATCTTTCGATTGCTACTTAGACTTTTATAAAAGACATTCAAGGGTGTTAAGATCTTGCAAATTTTCGAGATCTAATTGTCATCTCATAATTCGGGAAAAATGTATTGTTTGATTCGAAGTAGAATAAAACTGAGAAAAAACATTACGTCATAATACTTATACAAAAATTACAATATTAGAATGGTTAGATCGATAAAAATAAAGATAGTATAAATAATTTGAACTGCATTCGTATTGCATCAGCTGGTAAAATAGACCCGATTGGTGGCACCGTGCGTCTCCCGTCTGTCATAACACAGCTGCAGTCAGCAGTCAGCAGTCAGCTAGTAGCACTGTCATGCATGTGATACTGCCAGCCTCCTGCACACTCTGCAATCTGCATCATTTAGCAGTAGAAGCTCGCGAGTTGAAAAAAAAGGAGGGCGTGCACGAAGTGCTGCTGCCTGCCTACGAGAAGCGTGCGACTCGGAAAAAGCGCTATGTAAACACGACGAGGGCAGCGAAAAATATTAGCGTGTTTGGTTGCGTTGCTCGCGTAGAGAAAAAAAATCAGTTTACTAACAACTGCCCTCGTACACATATTCAAAGTTAATACGTGAACACATAGACGAGCGTGTGTATGTGTGTGTGTAAGAGAGAGAAAGAGCTCAGCAGCTAGTCACATGCCAGGTTCCAGGAGAGCAAATTTGCAGGAGGTTACGGAATGTGACTAGATGTGCATTCTGCAGATTGTGCACATCTGAGGTATAGGTGTCCAGTAAATGCATACATTATATGAGCAGATGTGCTGCACGTACAGCAAAGCACATGTTAGATAGAAGTTGACGTGCGGTTACATGAAAACACCAGTGTGTTGCTTCCAATCGTTGCACACTGAGGAAGGACGGCCAAAGAGAATCGTATCGAGTCACAGGCATGAATGATGATTACGCTGCAGCGATGGTGACTTAGCAGCCTACGCACGCATAAATCATAAAGAGGTTGGTTGGAGCGTCCACGATAGCGATACGATTACTTTCTCGTAAAATGAAAAATAGTCGACGATGTATTTTCAAAGCATGCACATTGTGATGAATTTTTTGCCTCTCGTGACTCGTTACGATCGTGTTTCGTTTTTCTCGACTGTAGAAGGTTGACGTTACGGAGCCGTGGCTGTCGATGCTCTGTGTGTACATACAGTGCTGTCATGTTTACAACAGGTAATTTTTGTGTATCATTCATGCGTCAAGTCAAATGTTATCTTGGGACAAGTGCAAATAGAAACAAACAGTATCGTTTCGACGAGTACGCTATAAATTCAACCATTAAAAACTGTTTATTCCTGTATAGTTTTTTGCATCAATTTATCCTTATCAAAGTGGTTATGTTTGGGCTTGATCTATAGGTATATAATACTATGCGTACCTCGAGAAATGTCAACTCTTTGACTCTTTTTATCGTAATAAATACCCTTTTTTCATTACTTCCAATCGATATATTTGTGCCGACGGTCAAATATGATGTTGTAAAGGTTGTAAATTATGAGATGTAAATGTTTGTTTTCATGAATGTTATTGCCTCAAGTTTTAATAAAATTTCAGAACATCCTATTATTTTTGTCTGAAGCTGTTGATAGATAGGAGTACAATACAGGGATGAAACATTAATTTATTTGAAAAAACAAAGCTGTAGATTTAATGACACACGAATGATTTTAAATTTGAAATCTATCGATGATGTTCCAATTTATAACGAAATCAATGAGTTTTAACGTAATCACCTGAACGAGAATAAGCACATAAATATGATCATTTGTACATAATTGTTGAATAATTTCTCTGTCCGAAAAAAGCTCAAACATTTTATTTGACTTATAGAACACGACCGATCGACGAGCACTTTCACACACGAGAAGAGACAGCAGCGATCGTTACGTAGTACGTATACGGCCCGACTCGTGCTGCAGATAATAAAAAAGCGCGTGCATTTAGAAAAAGTAACATCAGCGGTATCATCGATAGCAACGAGCCGTCGTCGTCGCCATCATCATGCAGCAAGAGGGCAAGCCCAGATTCCTCAAGTTTCATCAGGGTAGTGTGAGAGGTGTAGCGTTTAGTCCACGAGTGAGTTTTTTTCTTTGTATATTGTATGTAATGAATTTAAAAAATGCTCGATTATGCGTACAATGAAAGCACGTGTATAAACTATTCTCGCCGATAGCGCGCACATCCCGCATGATGCGCGGCTTATGTCATCTATATGCGCGTCACTCTTATTCGCACACATTCCTCTTACGATCGTTCATTTTTTACTTTTCATCTCTATTTCGTGTAAGCTTGTAATCTTTATTTTTCTACAATCGGTTAAAAAAAGTTGAAGTCGATGAGCGGTTTACCAAAGATGATTTTTGGGGTATTCAATCAATAAGTTTGCGCAATTTTCCGTTACAGGACAGATATTTATTCTGCTCCGGGGGCTGCGACGGCAAGGTAAATCTGTACTCGGCGCTGCGAATGGAATTGTTGATGTGTTACCAGATCACACCAATAACGCACGTGAAGAACGTCAATGCCGTGCGCTTTACATCGGATGGTTCAAGGGTAATTGGCTCGTTTGTAAACTATTAATCCCAGTCCCAAGCTAATGACGACATTTTGCCCCGTTAACTGTTAAGGTGCTAGCTGCAACTAACACACGAAAGCTCGTCGTCGTTGACGTGGAGCGAGGCGAGCAATTGTTGTCCTATGACAATTGCGCTTACGGCGGAAGAGACAGGACGGGTCTGGCCACCGATCCGTCCGGTCCGAATCTCGCCGTTTCCGTAGCTGCCAACGGCAAGGGTCTGACACTTGTCGATCTGCGAATGCCACTGCCATTGGATTTCGTTTACGATGTTAGTATGGTCGCGCTGAAATTCATTAATTTGGAAGTGACTGTTTCTCTTTGTCTCGTAGTTACACGGATCGGTAATCCGAGACATATGCTTTCTTCCTGCGTCATGGCCCTGGCAAAACTCTATCCTCACTGGTGGATCCGATGGTACCTTGAAGATATCTTCACCAGATGGACGAGCTCTTTACGCCTTCGAAACTGGTCACTCGGTCAATTCAGTATGCATAACACCCGAACCGTATTGTCGCACAGCTGAAGATGGTTTTTACAGTAATAATTGTTTTTACATTTGTTATTACTTTTTAACTGCATGGAACTGGACGAAACAATTTTTTTGCTTACAAGGTTTGATTATGAGCGGTGGAGATGTCGTATCGGCCTACGTTCCTGAGACTGGAATTCAGGAAGTATTAAAAGAGCACAAAGACTCTCCGGTATGGAAATTGCGATACACGTCGAATGGCAGTACTCTGTACACCGTCTGTGATGGAGGTGTCTTGAGAAGATACAGAAGATATCCCGACAGACACGAATATTTGGGTGAAGTTTATCACCACAAAGGTGACATTCAAGACTTGGACATTTCACCATACGACGAATGTATCCTTTTTATTGTTTTATATGCAATTTATTTACTATTCATGTTATCTTGTTGCACAATATTTCTTTAATAACAATTCGAAAATAGATATTGTAACTGCCTCAAAAGACAGAACCGTTGGAGTGCTACTACTTGGGCCACCGAATCATGGTTTCACCGAGTACACAGAACTTACTTGACTCCGTCCTCTTTAGCAGTCTCGTTCGACATAACGAAGATGCGCGTAAGATCGTTTTCGGCGAGCAGATATCGAGATATCACAAGTTCATTGTACACAAGTACTCAACGGCGTCTTTTAACCGTTGTCGAAGGCTGACAAAATAAGCCAATAAGCCAAGACAGCGGAAAAGTCTTATTTATATATTGTACAAAGTTTAAAAAAATATTGTTATTGTTATTATTTTAAAACGAAAAATATAAATATTTATGGATAAAATGTAGCGCTAGATAATAAATCCCAATTCACGGTATTAATGTTGATTGGGATTAAATTAATCGCGAGTACGCTTTCAATTGGTTGTTTTGGGAAAACATAAAATCATTGAAGCGACTTACGATGCAATTTTTTCGCCGAATAAAATTTGACGAAAATAGTTCAAAATATGTATTTATAACTGACTGTAAACCTCTTCAAAATTGTGTATTGACAAAAAATACGTCAATCGTATCAAATTGAGACAAAGTTCGTGCATTCTTTTCTGTGTTCAATTTTTGATGATTATTTTTATAACTAAAATATAGTAAAATCGAAAAATGTAATTCGCTAAAATAATTTTTAGCTTGGAGCTGTTTGACAATGAAAAGTCAATTTTTCGTTGTATTTATTTATTGTGCTCTGTGATGTGTGATTTTCTCTTAATCTAGCTAAGTATACGTGTATGCAAACCACATTAATAAACGAACTGTGGATAAAAATAACTTTTGAATCTCAATAATTTCTATAATTTATTTATAATCATGGTAAATATTATTGTTTTTGTTAAAAACTTTTTTTAGCATCATAGCTATTTTCCCCACTAAAATTACTATTTGCAAACACGAAGAGTAATTTTGTAAACTATTAAGCGTCGTCCGTATGATAAATGCTCGTCGTGCTGCGTGTATCGGGTGTTCGTAGATTGTCTCGGCGAGTTCGCACGCATTTTTTTCAGTTAAAAAGAGCATAAGTGAATTTATTTTTGAACAATAATGCTTAATATTCTGAGGTAATAACGAGTCGCTATCGTTGACAGCCCACTTCCAGTTACGAGGACGTTCACGTACACCGGCTCGTATGATAAGCTCATTCGTTCAGTTGTTCTTTAGCTTTGAGCATGGTAGGGTGAGCGAGCGTGTTTTTTCAGTGAATTGAGATCGCCGCAGACTGGATTAAGATTTTTATAGTTTGATGCTTGAAGCGAGCTGATGCAGTCAATATCGGACAAGGATAATTAAAATATAAATTCAAGTAAGTACGTCCGCATTTAATGCTCCATCGAAATAATTCGATTGTTAATATGTAACAAACGTGTAAAAATTTAATTAATACGTGCACGATGATTTTTAAATAAAGTTTGATTGTATTTATCCAAATAAATCGAAATTTTGAATTAACATGATAAAGTTAGAGGAAATTAGGTTTTTATTTTTATAGATTACATTAAATAGTGTCTACTGTATATTTAAAAAGTTCGAAATCTAGTTGAATATAAAATACAATTGATCCCCTAAGAATAAATAAATCCTTGATCGAGTTTCTGTAAATAAAACGATTAGAAAACATTTTAAACTGTAATGTGTGGGACGATTAAATACACCGGTACATGGCCACATTTATCATATATGTGATAAAAAAGTAAATACAACTGTGCGCATATTTTAGAGGATAATTAATTCTAGAGCAGTACGTGGTCAGCTGCTAGCTAATTTTACCCAAGTGATAAGAAAATAAAAAAGCGACACCAGTTTATTTGAGCTTTCAAATATTTCTCAGTTTGTTTTATTAAGGAATTTCTTGAGGAAATAGATTCAAAAATTACTTTTTTAAACATTCATATTAAAATTGGAGATGGTATATTTATGATCCCATACTTTTCATAATTGAAAGATAAATGAGTGGAGTACAGGAAATAAAAAAATTGAATGGCAATATATAAAAAATTTTATTCACAATTGGCGTGAAGTTTAATCGTTTATCTTCGTAAAACAATTTCATGTAAACTCAGAACATTTTATTTGGAATATATGCACCTTACCATTTTTTTCAAAAATCTTATGTTTTAGTTGAAAATGACATTTTAACATATTTCACGCTGCAATATAAGTAATGTAATTTCAGAAATTTATCGAAGTCACTTTGCATCGACCATGATACCTCCGCGATCGAAAAAATCTAAGCAAATTCCACGTGTGATTCTGCCCTATTCGGAAACACTGCCCTTCCACATAAAGTGTGTCGCCGTCGAAAGTGAGCGTACCATTACGGGCGATTCGATTCTCACGCCTTATCGCATCAGCAAGCGACAAAATTTGCGAACGACGTTCGTTCAGGCACCAAATTTCCTCGAATTGAATCGTCGAATTCCCGAGAGAAGGAAGAGCGATGCCGTTTTACTCCTGGATCGGAAAGTTTCCGAGAACAAGGAAATTCCCGATCGAGGAAAATCGGCGAGATCGAAATCGCTCGATTCACCGATTGTACAAACGAACAACTTATTGGATAAAAGATCCAAGGTATACATGAAAAATGAACAATATTTTGAGCAAGCGTGAGGGATAGATATTTCCTTCAGTATTAAAATAACAATATATGAATACATATAAATGACCTAATGATAAACAGATCTATCCACCACCATTGCCGAAATGGCTTACCAAAAAGCAAGAAGTATCATCATTAGTCAACAGCTTATTGATGGATATTTACGGCTCATCTCTCAGCGGCACGGATCACTTCAGTCGATCCGAAAGCGAACCTTACGCGCTCTACAGAAGAGGCCCACATTTACAACGCTCGCGACTCGAACTCAAAAGTAAGTGATGTATAGATTTGTAAATTTTCTTTTTTCGCGACAAGTCAATAAAACATACGGATATTCGAAAATTAGACAATTAGGATTTTATTGAGCTCCTCTTGTATCGGTAGTAGCAATACAACCTATACTCGAGAATGATATCTCTTTCTCTCAAAACAACACAAAAAAACACAAAAATGAATAAACAATTGCAAACATTAAATTATACCTATATCTACGAAAGCTTTGAAATTCATCGACACATTACCCCCTAAGCAGTACTGTGCACTGGGTGATGGAAATTAAAATGAACACGACGAACCTGCAGCGTAGTTCATGAAGGTGGTAATGCGTAACTGGAGTTGCAAGCGGAGATTCAATAAAAACATTTGTCCTTTAAAGGATTTGACGATTCAACGATAGTTCAGTACATGCGTACTAGATCCACTCCGAAACTTTTGAGCGGTTCACAAATCCAATATAGCGTATTTAAATTTAAAACGCGTGGGAGCTGTCTTAAGTATTATTCGATTCTGGCTGCAAACGCGGAGGTCAAATAGACCACGGTTTTTTTGGGTATTTTCATGGTTATTTATGGGATTAATAAATAAACGGTTTTCGATTTTATCGATATTATGGTTACTTTTATCTGATTTTGATAGTTTGTCATGCTTACTTTCCGAAAAGTCTTTAAAAAAGTTAAAAAAACACTGCAAGGTAAACTTTGACTAACTCGAAAATGTATTGTTCTTTGATATTTTGGTCTAAAGTCATTTATAAGGTTTCAATGGTAAAATAAAAACAACAAAATAGAAACAAATTAGAAAGGAGGTGAATTAAAAAAAAAAAAAACTAATTAAAAAAGGGGTTTCATGGAACAGAAGTGATACGAGAAAAGTTGGTACTTTGCTGCAAAAGCGAGGAGACTACTGAAAAGACTCCGAGCACTTAACATGTCTTGTAAGGGTCTGTAAAAATGATCGCTCGTTTGATTTTTTCGATTCACTCCTCACACACCTACTCATTGCGAGAAAGGAAGTTTGAAAGGACATTGGTGTTTCACCGGCTTTACATATATGAGCAATTCTCTAAATAAAACGCATTTTTTGAGGTAGAATCACTGCAAATTTTTTTTTCAACCTACGCGGATACGGACCCCCGGGAAATGTTTTTGGGGGTCCTAGAAACACGTAACAACGTAGGAACCATTAAAATTTGAATAGTGTTTATTTTTATAGCTACTTTTGTGATTCAGAGGACGAAAAATCATGTTTTCTCGTAAATACGGCTAATTGCTCGATTTCCAAGTCGCTGAAAAAGTATGAAAACACATTTCAAAAAAATAACT
>CACVKI010141549.1:0-13311 GCA_902732785.1 Trichogramma evanescens | reverse complement strand
AACACAAACATGAATTAAAAAAATGACATTTCTATCTCGTGTAAATATGTTTACATTCAAGAAAGAGAGGTTAAAGGCAGCGCGAGTCGGCTCGACACTTTAACATGTCGTAGCAGACAGCACAGGCTACACGCACGTGAGCTGCGCGAGTCGTCTCGGCTCGACGCGAGTCTGCGGGGACTTCCCACCGTCGCCTCGACTGTACGCGCGGCTCCTTGACATCTACTCATTGATTAGAGTGCGAGGAGAAGTGTGAATTGTCGCCACATAGCGCGCTGCTCTCCTCGACCGAACGCGAATGGATTACTCGTTGAGCACGCTCAGCGCGAAATCAGCCTCAAACGGGCTCGTATGCTGAAAAAGTACTTATACACTCATTTGCCCTTACTATTGTTTATTATACGGCCATCGAAAGTTACTATTAACGCTTGCATGTAATACGAAGTGTATCAACAATTCTTTTTTTCATTAAGATTCAATTTTAACCATCAGTGAATAGATCAAGTTCAACTACAGGTGTTAATGCAATGGCGGCAATAAAAAAATATAAAGGTACGTTTTTATACAATTATTATTAGATTTCTATTCTGATAACGGTGTGCGAGTACTCGACTTTTTGAGTTTTACTTGACTCAAAGTCGACAAACCGAGTTCGAGTACTTGAAAAAAATTCGAACACTCGAGTATTGAATATATTTATAAATTATAAAAATAATAAAATCTTAAAATAACTTTGCATGAAAATTTTTTTTTCTTTTTATAGGTAAAAAAAAGCAAATAAAAAAGGAAAAAATAAAAAACAAAAGAAAATTGAAAAACAAAAGAAAATTAAAAAACAAAAAGTTGAAAAAACAAAAGCACGTCGATGAACTAGAATTATCCGAAATTCCAGACAATTTTATTGTAGAGAAGTCTAACGAATTTAAAGCAGCACTTGAAAGTGCTAAAGGTATCGAAATAAGAATTACCGATACGACGATTCGTAACGATAATTCACAATCTGAACCTGAGTCAAAATCCGAATCAAACTCAGTATCCGAATCCGAATCAGACTCATTATCCGAATCCGAATCAGAATCCGAGTCAACTTGTGAAAGTGAGTCTTCGGATGAAGATAATGGAAAGAAAATTTTTTTGAAACGAGTTTTTAAACGACAAAACCAAAAAAAACACAAGGTAGAAAAAGGAAACTTGACAAGTCAAGTTGGTTAACCAAGAAAGCAAAAAAGGCTCGTTTGAGTGGATGCGCTGGAGTTGGACTCGATGGCAAGGCAATAAAGGGGAAAAAAATGAGAGACGGTTGTGGAATTAGATGCGAACTGCAATGTCCACGAAAATAAATAATGAAGATCGCACTAATGCGTTCCAGCTATATTAGGAATTACCCGAAATGCATCTCAAATGGCAGTGTCTCATTAATTGAACCAAAGAATTTTCGGGTATAAAAAAATTGACAACGACAGCGATATCTTGACTACGGATTCGGATTCGGGTTCTGATCCCGGAATTATACTTGGAACCAAAAAAATTACTTATCACCTGCCAGAAAAAGGAAGTAACAATTTGGTGATCGTATGTCGGAAGATGTTTCTGGACACATTAGGTAAATATATAATTAATTTTCAATTACTATTAATTATCGATTCGTTTATGTGACTTTTCCTTATTTGTGCTGAATTCACCGCGCGCGCTGTATAATAATGAGCACCTCCATAGCTGGCGATTCAGGAGCGCGCCTCGCGCTCCCTCTGGCAAGTATGACAGAGAGAGCTGCGGCGTTACGCTACTCATATACACAGCATCGGCTTTTTTCGCTACCCGCAAAAACTATTTTCCACTCGCATTTGAATTCTATAATAGATATCCTAATTCTGAAAAGTGCTATGGATTCCTGAAGCAAAATGTAATCCATCAGTGTATATAAAGTCCCCTAAAATGTTTATAACTACAAAATATGAGCGATTGGAAGAAAAAAACATATCGAAAAAAATGTTATCACCGAAAAAGTGGTCAGACCAAAAGCGGTTCAGACCATTGGCTATGTTCACGTTACACGCATAGCTGTCTTGACTTGTTTATACACACATGTACAATGGAAACGCACAGAGCAGACAATTTTATAGAAAAGTACAGTGTTCATTGATGACTCAAACGTTGACATTGACAAACATAAAATGATGATGAATGAACTCAAATTGAACAATATGCTCAATAATGAACTTAGTGATATGTAAAATAAAAATAAAAAAAAAATGTTTGGTGTCTTGTCAAAACGCTTTGGTTTACGAATTTTTTCTTACATTTGACACATGCAAAAATTAGAAGCTTAAATATATAGCTCAAATTCAGTCTATAAGTCAAAATTGAATATATCAGTCAGAAGCTTTACACGTAGCTTAAAAAAATTTTCAAATTTTGTCAAGCAGTTATTATATGCACATGCACAATCTCTTACATTGTCTTGAACTACTTTTTGCTGCTAGAGCTAATCCAATGCTTGTCCAAAATTTTTATCACATTGATCGCATCCCAAATCTTTGAGTCCTAGTTTATAAGATCAAATTTAACTTGATGAATGAGAAGCTTTAAATATAGCTCAAATTCAGTCCATAAGTCAAATTGAATATAAACAAATCAGATCAGAAGTCAGAAGCTTTACACGTAGTTTAAACATTTCCAAATTTGTTTATTACATGCACAATCTTTTACACTGTCTTGAACTACTTTTTGCTGCTAGAGCTAATCCAATGCTTGTCCAAAATTTTTATCACACTGGTCGCATGCCAAATCTTTGAGTCCTAGTTTATAAGATCAAATTTAACTTAATGAATGAGAGCTTTAAATATAGCTCAAATTCAGTCCATAAGCCAAATTGAATATAAACAAATCAGATCAGAAGTCAGAAGCTTTACACGTAGTTTAAACAGTTCCAAATTTTGTTTATTACATGCACAACCTTTTACACTGTCTTGAACTACTTTTTGCTGCTAGAGCTAATCCAATGCTTGTCCAAAATTTTTATCACACTGGTCGCATGCTAAATCTTTGAGTCCTAATTTATAACTTCAAATTTAATTCAATTGAATGAGAAGCTTTAAATATAGCTTATTTAATCTATAAGTCAACATTTAATATAAACAAATCAGAAGCCTAACACGTAGCTTCAATTTTCAAATTTGGTCATTCAATTTTCACATGCACAATCTTTTACACTGCTATGAAGTACTTTTTGGTGGTAGAGCTAATTCAATGCTTGTCCAAAATTTTTATTACACTGGTCGCATGCCAAATCTTTGAGTTCTAGTTTATAGGTCAAAATTTAATTTAAAGAAATGAGAAGCTTTTAATATAGCTGTAAATATAGGGATTGTACAACAAAGAGAATAATTAATTTGTGAGCTGCAATAGAATTTATAATTAGTTAGAAGATGACAAATAAATAGGTACACTTGAATTAAAATTTTAATTTGTTATTTATTGAATCTCAAGTATACATTTTTAAGTAACTTGACTTTTTATTTTCAAAACACTGTTAAAATACAAAACTGGTCTTTTATTCACTAATTATCTCACTATTCTTCATCTTCTTCTTCTTGTTGCTGTTGATTAAGTCAACTATTCTCAGCTCTATTGGCACGAACCATGTTAATAACGGAATACATCATTCCAACTTGATACCTGACCATGTTATCAATAGCAAGATTGTAGGGGTTGAACCGCTCCCTTCTTGCAATCCCACCTCTACGTGTTCTTCTAGAACCTGAAACAATTACAAAGAAATTAAGTAAGATGTTAAGTTTTATACTCGTTATACTTTTTGCTGAAAATTTTTATGGGACTCACCTGCATTGGATTTTTCATCTTCCTCTCTTTGAGGTAGGACATCATTTGGCTGCTGCAGCTGTTGATTATGAAGCTGCCTTAACTGCTGCCTCGGTTGCTGTCTCTGCTGCTGCCTTCGTTGTTGGTTTTGCTGCTGCCTTTGACGTTCTAACTGCTGCTGCCTTTGACGTTCTAGTTGTTGCTGTCTCTATTGTTCTTGTTGCTGCTGTCTCTCTTGTTGCTGTTGCTGTTGCCTCTCTTGTTCCTGTTGCTGCCTCTCCTGCTCCCTTTGCAAGTGACCAGCTAGCAATTCCTGCTGGTTGTTCAGCTGCTGCTGCTGTACCTGGATATGGGCCCGCATTTCTCGCATGAGGTTTTGTAGTTGCACCATATCTTGGGGTCCAGCATCGTTAATTGGAAATTCCAATTGACCCTCGTTATTCTGCATTTTCTGCAATCACAAAAAACACATATACATGAAAATAACTGAATATTTAGTGGACTCTTCATATATTTATTTATTACTTGAATAATTGTCTACATATTCGATTAACTGTGTAAAGATTAAGTAAGATTCGATTAACTGTGTAAGATTAAGTAGGTTAAAAACTTGTTTTTACACAATTAATAAATATGTGAACAATTATTCAATTCATAAATAGAGAGTCACTAATCTCTAATGTACTGAATTGGTACAATTTTATAATAATGATAATAATGATAATAATGATGAATTTATACTTACGAAATTCTGTTTTGCACTTTTTTCCTAAATTTTCGCACAGACGAGTTGCGACTTGTCGTTGCGGGATTCGGTGGCAAAAGAACGATACGATTCGCGAGCACTGCAGGCTCGCGCGCGATGCAGATATCGCGGTGAAACTCCATCTAGAGGTACTCTATCATAAGCATAAAGGGAGTGCTTTACATTTACGAGTCTGCTATCGTGAGTTCCGGTCGCTACATTTTTTGCTCAGAACATCGATCATTATTGTTTATAGCAAATTAGGTAACGTTTTGATAAGTGATTGTGTTTTAGTGTTGTATACATAAATAAATAAAATAAAATAAAAATTGGTGGAGTAAGACGTATCCACATTTCGCAACGATCGAGAAAAGGTCATCATCAGTATCAGGTAAATATGTTAAAAGTATATATTGTTTGTTTTTATAAAAGGTTAGAATCAATTTCTACGGTTATTTTTTATTTGATAGTGTAGATTATTATTGAATGTTTTTTATCAATAATCGAGACGTATGAAAAACAAAATCAATCAAAGTAGTGTAAAGTGAAAATGAAGTATTTTCTTTAAAATGTCGAGTTTAATAAATCTATAAGTAAAAGAGATAATTACTACAATGATTATCATGTTTATTGCTTTTTTTATACTGACAATACTTCTTTGCATGTGGTATTTGCAATTTTTCAATAGTGATAAAAGAGCGAAATAATTTTTAGGGAATCAGTTTTTTATAAATACGCTTAGGTTGGTACTAAGAGGCATTATATTTTTCTTCATGCTAAGAGTAGGCTAACATTGTATGAAAATGAACCTGCAGAACGGAGCTGCTAAAGATTTGCACGAAGCTGTTGTGTGCGCAGTGGACATTGTGTTAAGAAATATTATTCATGTAATATTCATGGAACAAAAACATTATTATAATTATAATAGGCAATATATAAGCAATTTGATACATGTATTTCTGCGCATCAGATACATTTCTATACAATGTAAGCATACCCTTATGTTCAGTCATACCAATGCACGTGAGAATTTATATATTATAATCCGAAATTAATTTGAAAAATTTTTTCAGCTTCTCATCGTATTGCTGCAGTGAACAGAATAAAAACATTAAAGGTTGCACCAATAATCAAACTATTGAGTGCATACAAAGGCACCCTGTTCGAATTAGATCAGTTGAGTGCCGGTGGCACCTGTAACTACATCAAGTTGCATGAGTGCCCGAGGCTGCATTTGAGCGCCTGAGGCTGCAATTAACCGCCCTGACCCGCACTGAGTGCGCGTATACTAAAAAAAAATTTTTAAATAATATTTTTATAGGATGCAGGTACTTTATTTAACATGAAATCACACGCAGACAGATATTTTTTAGATGAAGACGAGATAAACAGAATACTGGATGGTTCTATGCTTCAAGATACTCATATGGACAAGTTGTTATTTATGATAAATAAATTAACGAATAATGAATTTCGCTCGACTTCATCAGTACAAAACCTTGACAGGGTCAAAGAAGTTCCTCGAAATAAGGAACATATTCAAATTATTCACAGTTGTAACGATAATTGTGAAACATGTAAAGACGGACATTGGATTTGTTTGTATTTTAATACAAAAGAATTTATTGTTTATGATTCGTATAATATTCTATATGAAGATAAAAATAAAAAGAATAAAAAAAAAAAAAAGAATTGAATAAAGCACAAATACAATTTGTTAGACAATTATTTCCTAACATGGATGAATATCCACCTATCCGTTATCCGGAAGTTGACCAGCAACAAAACAACCTCGACTGTGGCGTTTTTGCGATAGCTTTTGCAACATCGTTAGTTTTTAAGAAAGATCCTTTTCTTTTAGAATATGACTATAGTTTAATGCGTTCTCATCTATTTGAAATGTTTACTCAACATAACGCATTGATTCATTTTCCTATTATACGTGAGAAGGAAGGCTCTACCGAAATATTTTTTTTAATTACCTTCCCAAAGAAATTGGTATTGAGTATGGAGTGAAAGGAATTTTAAATATTGACAAAGTATCATGTTATGCCAGTACTATTTTTCAAAGTATTTACCATAATTGTCACATTAGAGACCTAATAATTCGTTCTTCTACGTCACTTGATTTAAAAAACTTTTTTCTACAGTATTCTTATGACAATCGCCCTTTTCATATAATACCATTAAGATCAATCATTGGGCGAGAATTTTCTCTTAAACGACAACAAGATGCAGCAGAATTTTATTTCCAAGTAACCGACAAATTCCAAGATTTGAAATCTATTTTAGAGTTCAATCGTAATACTACACGATTTTGTAACATTTGTTTAGTTGTGCAGTAAAGTATGTTGTTAAAAGTGGTCCAAGTGTAAAATTTATCAAAAAGTGAATACACAGTGAGATTATGTACAATTCTGAAAGTGTGTTCTCAAAGTGAATTCTCAAATAAAGTGCAGTGAAGTTTTGTTGTTAAAAATAGTAAACAGTTCCAAGTGTGAAATTGATCAAAAAGTGAATACACAATGAGATAGTGTACAATTCTTATGCAAAGATTATGTACAATACAATTTACAGTGTGTTCTCAAAGTAAATTCTGAAATAAAGTTCAACATTTTTCAGATAACATGTTTGTGATTGTTTTATTTTATTAGTTCTAATTCTAATCATAATAGTTATTTCATCGAGTCTTCTTTGAGTTGAGCCTATCTTTTTGTTGTATATTGACACATGAGTCAATCCGGCTTTGAAATATAATTTCAGTCTCAGTGGCATATACTTGTATTTTTATCAATTGGACTTCTGACTATAGTAAATATTACAGTTAATTATGGATTATGCGGCATGGCTCTATGGTGACATAACATATAGAACAAAATCAAAATTGAATGTTCTCTTAGCTTAGAATAGATATTAGGAGTGATAAAGTTTATTATAGTATTGCAATAAGAATACTTGCAAAATTTTCTTCAATCGCTTATCCTGAAAAGTTGTATTTTTGCTCAAAATGGCCCTATTCTCGTAAGATTCCAGAAGAACTGTTTGAAATATCCGGGAGGATGTTTGGACCTCTGTAGGCCTTTATATAAGCAGACTACCACCAAAATTGTGAAAAAATGGATAAATATTTATTAAAAAAGTGGTTTTAATGAAAAAAAATATAGTAATATCTAATTCAAAATCTTGTCTGTAGTAGCGGCCATAGACAAGTCTCTGACAAACAAAATAACATGACTCTGGGGTCTCAAAATTAATTTTAGCACTTGCAATTCTACGGGCCAGGGGGGTATGATTAATTTTTAGAATTTTAACTTGCCTAGTAAATTTAGGCTGTATTCAAGTTAATTTGGGGTATGTCAGGGTGATTTCTGGTTGAAAAAAGGGTTGGAAAAAAGGAGAATTTTTCCATTTCACCAGATATAATTTTTACTTATATTTTGATGTATTTTAAAATTATGTGATTTTAAGGTATATATAAGCCCTTAAACGATTTTGAAGGTTTGTGTCATCCGTTACTTGGAAACTTACTGTTATGTCTAGAACAGTACTTAAAATAATAATTACTAAATGAAAACAATCTTTTAAGTTCAATACAAATAAATAAGATAAATAATTGGGAATAAATCTGATACTCATACACTGATTTCAGATTATTATTTTTTGTTTATTTTCTGAACACTTTCTTTTATACTCAAACAATATGAAGCTCATGTTTTTATTAGTGGTGGTTGCTATTAAACTTAGATATAAAACTAAGATGTTCATTTAAAACACACATATATAAAGGAAACACGTTTAATTATTATGCAGTACCACATGAAATCCATTACAAAGAGTACAACTACGCTCATACTAATTGTGCAGCAGTTCTTTAAAATGAATAAACAAATAGTAAATTTTTTCATTGCTTGGGCAACAAATATTCATATCCTACACTGTTAGTGTCGGTTACTTTAATTTTTAAAGTGCAACAATAAGTAAAATTGTATCTTTTGAGTAAAAATTTCATAAAATTTAAAACAAACTTCTACCTGTTAATACAAACCTTTGCAGTCTGCTATATGGATATGAAATTTAAAACACAGAAATATTCTTTACCATATTGTTGTTTATATTTGATCAGATATGTGTATTATTGTCTAAGTACTAAATATCATTTCAAACTCAAGTTTCTCAGAATTAGAAATAGGCTAATTGTCAATTCTATCAATACAAACATATTGAATACATTTGGTGCTCAATTATTCAAATTTAATTTGTAAATTTGGTTTATTAATTGTAATACAAATCCAAAATACCTATTTGGAACAGGATATATTAAAAGGGATTTTAAAATGTCAAACATAAACATTAACCAAGATTTTTTTATAATCATGAGGTAAAGATTTTGCCAAACTTGAAAACCTTATGAGTTCTATTTGCTTGAAAAATGTTTATACGTCAAGTAAATATTTATCAGAATTACAATTACAATTAAGTAACTGGAGAATTATTGATTGAATAGAATAATTGATAATTGATTTTCATTAAAAATGTAAATTTTATTATGAATAGAATTGATATTTAAGTTGCATATTGATATTTAAAACTTAACTCTCTGATAATACTACTATATTAGACCTAATTACAAATTATTACAAATCACAAATTATTAGCAATCAATTACACTGGTGATGAAGTAATTTTTAATAAATAACGATAATCATCTATCCAATGCAATCAATAAAAATTAATAAGAAAACTTGTTTCTGAGAATGCTTTTTTCGGCAATAATTTCTGTTGCCGAATCTGTAAAAGCCCAGCTCGCCCCAGTTAAAAAAAATTGCGTGGATTTCTATGTTGATTATACACACGAATTCCGTGCGGAAAGTGCGTGGATTCCATGTGGATTCCACGTGGAAAGTGCATTGATTTCACGTGGAATGTGTGTTGATTTCATGTGGAATCCACGCACTTTCCACACTGAATCCGCGTGGCTAATCCACGTAGAAATCCACGCAATTTTTTCAACTGGGGCGTCCTATTGTCAACAAAATCATCAAAAATCGCCAGCATTTTTATAATACAGCCAAATATTCGCCAAGTTCGGAAAGTTATAATAATTATAACAAAAGTTCAAAAAATTTTAGTAAGTAATCCAATCAATCAAGCTAATCAATTTTTTTGATTTTTGGATTTAGAAGTAACCCAAGTAAATAAATTAATTTTGTACAGTTTTTTAAATGTTGTATAATAAATATATTACCTCAAGTTACCCCGAGTATCCCAATCGAACCAGCTTGGGCAGATTTTAAGTAATCAAATTTGCAAAACCAAGTAACTGAATCGATCTGTTGTGTACAATTTTTTAGATCTTTGAATGTGCATACGTAAGTAACCCAAGTAACCTAGTTCTTATAACTTTTTTTAAATATTTATTCATTGTTGATTCATTGTTCATTATTGAAAAACTTTAAAGTTTATTCGAGAAGCTACGTCGATTCGGTAACTTGAGGATTCCGAAAAGTTCAATCGCACAGACTTACCTTAATTTATTTATAGATTTTTCTATGTTGCCAAAACGTTGAGTATCGGTTTGTTTCGGTCAGTTAGGTTACTTGAGTCGTGAAAAATTAAAATAAAGGGTCTCATCATTGTTATAGCTCCGGGCATCAGTTTCTTTTAACTCAGCTGCATAATTCTACATAATATATTCATGCGCAATGCAAAACCATTTTATCTCCACATTGCCAATTTAACATGCACAAATCACCGCAGTTCTCGCAATCTCCAAACTAAAACAATTCTCGCGAAGGCAAGTTGAAAATTGACAGGTCTGGCAATAGTTATGTTTCATTAGTGATTCAGTTTTTCATTGGAAATGTTCCATTGGTAATGTTGAAAATCTTATCAACATAATAATAAATTAACTTTTTAACATCCAAAATTAAAAGTTTTCTTAAACGTGTATTTATGACTCGAATTCCTTTACAATCACATTTTTAAACCTTTTATCATTTTTTATATGGTTAACCCTATACGCGTTTTTCATTTTTGTAAATTTATAATTTTGGATGATAAATAGTTTTATATATTTTTTAACATCGTCACGGGGAAGAGCATCCTTTAAAAATGAGTTTCAGTCATTTTAATATATTTTATCTTTTCAATCGAGAAATAGCAATAGCTCAAAGTTATATAAAAATTGCGTCCTCCGAGCATTGGTGGGGTCGGCCGTTTTCATAACTTGATTTAATTTATTATTCTCTTAATTAAATTGAAATATTAATTTGGGGTAATTAATTCAATACATAAACATTTCTTAACCACTTGAAAATCTTGGCTACATGCAGTCGATACAATTTTTTCATATGATAGA
Source organism: Trichogramma evanescens (assembly GCA_902732785.1). Classification (NCBI taxonomy): domain Eukaryota; kingdom Metazoa; phylum Arthropoda; class Insecta; order Hymenoptera; family Trichogrammatidae; genus Trichogramma; species Trichogramma evanescens. The sequence goes on along the minus strand of CACVKI010141549.1, from coordinate 2,386 downwards.
TTATTGTCACCGGTTCAACGTAGGTTTCACTTGGATTTTACGTTAATATACCTGCGTTCTACATTAAATTCTATGTTGAAAAAAAGTTAAATTCGTACGATATGGACACAGATTGATGTGTATTTCACGTGAAAAACTAATTTTGAAACACAATTCTTTTTCATAATTTAATTTTTGGTATTTTTTTGATAGGCCATCTTTAAAAATTTTTTCAGAATCACTTAAAATGAAAAGAAGCGCATATAATACGTTTGATGATGTCGGATTATCAAAACTTTCGAGATCATCTTTCTACAGATTGAAAAAAAAAGGATTATATCTTGATCGTTTACTACTTACTAATGATATGGAGGTAGTGTAATTTTATAGATGTTATCCGTAGGACTATTCAATACTTTAAAAAACTTACTTCAGTTTTAATAAATGCAGGTTTATACAACTGATTTGAATACGACTTCAGCCGTCAAAAGCAAATCTTTTTCTGGATCCCGTATGTCGGAGGAAGATAACAATAAGGGCATTGAATGGGTTGATAATGAACCGAACTTATTTACTGAAGAGAAACTTGTAATTCTATTATTTCAATTAAAGAAACTTGATTTGAGTAATCGTACAATTTTGATCGATGTGCAAATAATTTTTAGGAGTTCCTGCCACAAAAGCCACATCAAATTCAAAATAACAATGCTACAATGGTATTAGACAATTTTTTCTTGAATGACTCCATTGAACAAGTTCCACTTGACAATGCAAATATTTTTGTAAGTTTATTCATATATCATAATAGAATTTAATTCATTTTTTCTGTATATTATACTATTTTACACAATTTCAATTTAGGTCGATGATATGAAAAAATATTCATGTTTCGAACTCATGAACAATGATGACAATACATTACTGAATTGTGGCACATCGGTTGGTGATAAATGTACAGCATTTAGAAAGCTTAAAGATATGTTAAATACCGAAGAATTTAATGAGCCCTTGAATGTCACCGTTGTCACTAGTAAATGTGAAATGATGCTAGCAATTACAAAATTTTGGTCAAAGTATAATTTACCGAATACTGGTATCGAAGATCTGTGTAAAATGATAAATTCTTTCTTTGATACCGACATTTTACCCGATACAAGATACCGTATTGAAAAGCTTCTATCAGCAGATGAAGACATCGAGTACCATGCAATTTGTCAAAACTGTGATATACTCATAAGAACGTTTGATAGAAAGAAAGAAAAAAAAAATTTATTGCAGTTCATGCAAAAAAAAAGTTTCAGTACAAGATAATAATTTTCTCGTAACTTTGGATATAGCAGATGATGTTTGTAACGTTCTCGAAAAAAATGAAGATTATTATCATTATGTAATGCACGATAGACCACAAGAGTCCAATTGTCTACAAGATATATATGATGGCAAGATGTATAAAAGGTTCGTTAACTCGCTTCCTGAAGAAGATAAAAAATCGTTCATCTCTTGTACATTTAATAGCGATGGATCTCTAGTTTTCAAGAGTTCTACATACTCCATATGGCCAATACAGCTTTCTATAAACGAGGTTCCAGCTGAAGTTCGACAAAAAAATACTATCACGTGGGCTTTGTGGTTCGGTAAAAATAAGCCAGATATGAACGTTTTCATGAACGTGTTTGTAATTTATATAAACTTCACGTCTACCGAAGGAATTACCTGCAAAATTAAAAATGAAGTATTGAAAATAAAATTATATGCTTTATGCTGCTGCGTAGATTCGGTTGCTCGAAGCCCTATGCAGGGAGTGACCCAGTTTAATGGGCGTTACTGATGTAACTGGTGTCTTCACCCTGGAGTACCTGTCATAAACAAGAACTCGAATAAAACCACTCTCAAGTATACCGTTGTAGACCATGAAGTGGCATTGCGAGATAGCGTTTCAACTATTAAACATATGAAAGAAGCATTTGACGCTCAAAAACCAGTTATGAGGGTTAAGAAACCATCTGCTCTTATAAATCTTCCTAAATTTGATATCATTCGTTTTTTTTTTTTTTTTTTCCTCCACCCCATTCGGACACTCACCGGTATCCGCCGTTAGGCATTGCTTCGGTGAGGCCGGGGTTAGTTGAGCATTTCTGCTACTTCTGTTGGTCGTTGTTTTCCATACATCCCCCATCCGTCGCATGGTGATGTGCGACGATTAGGGGTTCAGGGACTTATCTTCTTTTCAGCTTTTTGGTGAACCTCCGATCCTGCACGATGCCATCGTCGATTGTCGTATCCCCTTTTTCAGAGCCGTCTCCTGCGTGGTTACACATTGCTGGCATCTCCTCCTGAGTTGAACATCTTCTTTAGAACTCGCTGTCTAGTGCCATCTTGTGAGTGTGGTTCTCGCTTCTGCCGCCGA
>CACVKI010141541.1:0-16734 GCA_902732785.1 Trichogramma evanescens | reverse complement strand
CCCCCACTTTCCCGACAACCATTTTCCTGGCAATCGAAAATCCCGAATCCATTTTCACCACAAGAATAATGACAAAGAATAATGACGATGAATATGTAATAAATTTATTCACTTAAAAAATAAATGTATTTAACAAAGATTGATAGTGTAAGCCAATGAACGCAGATATTTCATTGGTCCAGATTCGTCAAGCATCGCTGCATAATTGAGTACAATACTTCTTAGTTTTGCTTGCTGAGCAATCCATTTTAGTTTTGGTGCTCTTTTTATAGCGCGACCTAATCCTAACTCAGCGATGCATATAAGGTTATAGTCAAATAAACTCCAAGGTTTTTCTGTAAGCAAAGATTTTTTATTTTAAATTATAATTAAACTTAATTCTACTATACACAATTTACCTGTAAGCAAAGAAACGGCAATGAAAGTTTAATTAACCGTTCTCTTTAGCTACTGTATCGGATCTGTCCTCATGAGCTCACCCGATCTACAATTGAGAGACAGATCCCCCTTCTCCTACCATACATACTCACACACTTGAAGGGAATACATTTCCTTTACATGCATATCTCCAAATCGGCCTGTTCTTTTTGGAACTCTCTCAGTGCACTGTATAATAGTGCATTCATAGTGGTGGTAATTTTCGTACTTGCAAAAATATCACGGTTTTGTCTCGAATGCATCGTAGCATACCTGTGGGTAATTAGAGTTTCACGATTTTACTGGTTAACAGGAAAAGCGACAAAAAGTTTTTCAACCTCGAACATCATCAGAAATAAAAAAAAATTGTTGTTTTATCCATGACCGCTGATGTGAAATTACTTTTAAAATAGTTTAACAAAATCTGAGGGTATCTAGAATGGTCATAATAAATCATTACGACCATTGATTCAGGTAGGCCTCAAAAATGAATACTGAACTAACATATTATTTGTTTACCAAGAGATAGCTCATCGGCTTAATTCACCAAGTAAGTAAATTTACATACATAATTTTGCCTAATTTTATCAACACATAATTTTATAAAAATATATTTCTATCAACATTTATATTTATTTACGTACTGTATGCACAAGCTAACCAATAAATGTAATTTTTTTATTGAAATTTCAGAATCATCTTTGATAAAGAAATGGAAATCCTTGGTGGCTAAATTTTATCGAGAATTTAATAAAATTCGAGACAACCATGTACATCGAAGCAGCTGGGAACTCTACGATTCTCTATTGTTCTTCGCGCCTCCTCCTTCAGAGATCACCTGGTAGTCTCCCTAGTTGTGACCACACTTACCACACATACAAAGCAAAAATGTAGCGCGTTGCCGCCGCAGCGCTGCGTGGCACCATGCTCGAGCTGCGCGCCACGACACTCGCGCCTCATTCCTTTTTTGTGTGCCGATATAGCCACACGCATACGTAGGATAAGAGTGATTAAACAGAGAAAAGAGGATGGGAAAAGGATCGAAAAGAAGACGTTCTTCATCGGAGGATGAAGAGTTGGCAGCTAATGTTGCCAAGGTCATCAGGAAGATGAAGAAGAGTAAGAAGTCGAGGAGAGATCGTCGTCGCTCTCCGCCTCGATCGAGCAGTCTTCGTAGAGCAGAGTCATACTCTCCATCATCATCTAGCGGCTCGGATTGCACGAAATGTAAGGTTCCTTTTTTTTACAGCAAGGTTACATATGGCGTCTGACGCCTGTTTGTAACGTTATGCTCAATAGAATCTCTGAGATCTGTTGAGCACGGTAAACATGAGGCTCTAACCTATGTTTGCTTACGCATACTGCGTAATTAATCACTCAAGCCCTAACTTGTGTGATCCAAACCTATGGTTTGAAAGTAGAAGGCGTACATTTTGTTCAGGCGCTTACCTGATCAATAACGTTTAACACAGCTGGCCCCTATCTGTTTAACAGGTGGCCGTGAGAAGTCGAGAGAGCTAACCTCGAAACCTAAGGAGGTGTTACCGACGGCGGCTAAGCTTGGCCAGAGTCCGCTAGATGGCGCGATAAAGAAGCAGACGGACGAGCTGCAGCAGCCAACAATCGGCCAGCCTGCAGGACACGATGACGGGCGAGCAAGACGGCTGACGGCTTGCAGCAATCGACAGAGCAGAAAAATGTCGAGGTCGTGGATGCGACCGATAAAGATCCGTTGGATCAAAGTATTTTGAATGTTATTGGTCAACGCATCATTGAAAAACGTACTTTTGCTCAGCCGGTGCATATCTCATTAGCAGAACGTTGGTCTGACATTACAAAAGTTGGACTACCCAAGGAAGAGAGGCTTGAGCTAATTAAAAAGTATCAGATTCCGGAAAATTGTCCTTTTTTGGACCCTCCTGATTTAAACAAGGAAATCAGTTTAGCCTTGGGTGAAGCTGCCCGTCTAAGAGACCAGAGAATTGTTCTCAAGCAAGGAAAGCTTGCAGCCTGCACCGGTGGAATTGCTAAAATGTTAGCAAGCCTTCTCAGTCGGAACTTGGCGGAGGACCTTCCTCTCATAGAAACCTTGAGTGATATCGCTCGTTTACTGACAGACTCAATCCATGATGAGTAAGCTGTGCGTCGTAGCCTGGTTATTGCCAATATCAATAGCGCGTGGAAAGATACTTTGACTGCAACTGAGTCAGACAAACAGCTCTTTGACTCAGACTTGTCGGATAGATTGTTCTATGCTTGGCAAAGAAAGCGGTTGCTCCAAATTCAAAAAACACGCGGAGCCCGCTCCAGTCGCAGAACAGGAGGCCTTCAGCAGCTGCGAGCGGGCAGAAGCCAGCATCGACTTGGCAGCACAAGCCGAAACACGGAAACTCGACGCACTCCAGAGATTGGAACAAGAACAAGACGCCTCACAAGGAAAACTACTCGAAGAGCCGCTAAATCAACATGTAGGTATCGTGGCAGGCCGCTTGAAACATTTTTATGAGGCCTGGAAAGAGCTTACGTCTGATAAAATAATCTTATCATGGGTGAAGGGATTTAAAATCCCGTTCAAGGCCACGGCCGTTCAACTGTACTCCCAGGCTGAAGCAATGTTTTCTTTGAAAGAAAAGGAGATCATATCATCTAAAATCACTGATCTTGTAGCAAAGGGCGCAGTAATAGAGTGTGAGCCAGTTGAGGGGTAATTTCTATCACCGATATTTACTATACCTAAATCGGATAATACGCATCGTTTAATTCTCAATCTTTAAAGATTGAACGATTTTATAGAGCTGGTCTATTTCAAAATGGAAAATCACAAAACGGTAATAAGTCTTTTGCAGAAAGATTATTTCATGACCTCGATAGACATCAAGGACGCATTTTATACAGTATCGGTTCATGACGACCATAAAAAGTTCTTACGGTTTCGATTCGAGAATAAGTTATACGAGTTCTCTTGTTTAGTGTTTGGATTGAATGTTGCTCCGTATGTTTTCACAAAGTTGTTGAAGCCGGTAGTGGCATATTTAAGATCCTTGGGCATTCGTTTGGTTATTTATATCGACGACATTCTGATCATTGCCGAATCGACTGAGGTCTGTTCAGCTCATTATCGTGTAACTGCGAATTTATTACGAAACCTCGGGTTTTTATTGAATGACAAGGGCATTAAGATCCCGACGAAAAGATGTGTTTATCTTGGTTTTAAGTTCGAGTCAGTGGTCATGAAGATGGAATTGCCCCCCGACAGGAGGCACAATATACTGAAGCTCATTAAAAGATTTATTAATAAATCATCTGGCAGTCTAAGAGAATACGCGCAATTCATAGGATCGCTAGTCTCTTGTTGCACAGCCATGGAGTATAGCAAATTTCTAGCTCTTCAAAGTAACAATGAAAATTATAATGCTATGGTCAACCTCAAATTGAATTTTGAGGATTTATCGTGGTGGAAAAGCAACATCGTAAGTCGCAGTAAATCAATCATTGAAAAACCGTATGAGTTTACTATTTACTCCGATGCATCGTTATCAGGATGGGGCGCGGTAGCAGAAAATGAAAAGGCCCACGGGTTTTGGTCCGAAGAAGAAAGGGGCTGCCACATTAATTTTTTAGAGCTTAAAGCAGCGTTTTACGGGCTCAAGTGTTTTGCGGACAAGAGCAGATCTTGTAAGATCTTGCTGCGTATAGACAATACTACGGCAATCGCGTACATTAACAAACAAGGTGGTACGCAATTTGAACGACTGAATTCGATAACTCGCGACATTTGGGCTTGGTGCGAGAAGAGAGACTTATCTATATTCGCATCATATATCACATCAGCAGATAACTTTGAGGCTGACGCGGAGTCTAGAAGACTGGAACCCGAATCGGAATTCTCTCTATCTCATTGGGCTTTCAAACGTATCGAGCTAGAATTAGGTATTATGGAAGTTGATTTGTTTGCAAGCTGCGCAAATTTCAAATACGCCCGGTACTTTTCGTGGAAGGTCGATCCAGGATCGGAGCAAATAGATGCTTTTACGGTTTCCTGGAGAGGCTTACGATTCTATGCTTTTCCACCATTTACTTTAATCCTGAAAATGCTAAGGAAGATTGTGAATGAAGACGCTGAAGGCGTTGTTGTAGTACCAGACTGGCCTGCGCATCCTTGGTACCCATTGTTTAAATCTTTAGTTGCATAAAAAATAGTAAGGTTTAAACCAGCATCTGATTTGTTGCTATCTTCCAGCTTGCAACCCCACCCACTGTGGTCTTCGCTTACCTTGGTTGCCGCGAAGTTGTCCGCCAAACGCTAAATCATCAAGGGATTCCTCCTGAAGCTGCAGAAATTAACTTGGCATCGTTGAGCGAATCGACTGTTAAGAGCTACGACGGGGCTCTGAAGAAGTGGTGGCGATTTTGCTAGGGCGATAAGAAGAAAATTTATTCTCCAAGTGTATCGGATGTTCTCAAGTTTTTAGCTGCAGAATATGAGAGAGGACTCTCGTACAGTTCTCTGAATGCGATGAGATCAGCAATATCCATAGTGGCGGATAAAGATATTGCATTGGAAAAGCATGTTAAGCGATTCTTTAAGGGCATTTACAAGCTTCGACCGGCTCAACCGAGATACGCATTTACTTGGGACCCGAATATTGTCTTAGATTATTTGATTTGACTTGGGAACAATGTTCAACTCAAATTTGAAGATCTTTCTCGTAAGCTAATTACACTGCTGGCTCTTGTCACAGGTCACAGGATGCAGACCTTTGCAGCGATTAGTGTGAAGAATATTAAAGTCAGAAAGAGTAAGATTGAGATTCGTATCCCGAAGCAAATAAAGACCTCGAGAAAAGGAGCGTTGCAACCTCTGCGTACTTTGCCTTTTTACGAGGATGATCGTATATGTGCAGCATCCTGTCTTGCACGATATATGGAAGTCACAAAGGGCTTGAGAAAATCAACTAATCAGTTATTTTTATCGACCAATAAACCAGTGAAGGCCATATCATGTCAGACACTGAGCCGGTGGATCAAGAAAGTTCTTTTGGATAGTGGTATTGATACCACTATGTTTTCTGCACATAGTACGCGTCATGCGTCAACTTCGACGGCGAATAGATTAGGTGTTGACCTAGATTTAATAAGAAGGACAGCAGGATGGTCCAAGAGCTCAGCTACCTTCGCTAAGTTTTATAATCGTGAAATCATCACAGATAACGAAGAGTACGCCTTGGTTATTTTGAAGAATCATCGTTCCTAATTATTTTGTTATTTTAGCTTATTTTTATTTGTGTAACACACTTCTGTATGTATGTGTCATAAGTTAATAAATATGATTTCTCTTTTCTCATCACATCGATCGGAAATTAATCGATATACTCTTATCAGACGTAGATGAGCTTTTAACATCTACCAGGTGATCTCTGAAGGAGGAGGCGCGAAGTACAATTATACAATCGAACGAACTCCAGAGTGAAGTTCGATTCTGATTGTATGTAGCGCCTCCTCCAAAGAGATCAGTCCCACCCAAAACTCCCATATCTTGTGTTACTAGATATGTTCCCAATCATCTACGGCTTAGCTTTATAGAAATGAGGCGCGAGTGTCGTGGCGCGCAGCTCGAGCATGGTGCCACGCAGCGCTGCGGCGGCAACGTGCTACATTTTTGCTTTGTATGTGTGGTAAGTGTGGTCACAACGAGGGAGACTTCCAGGTGATCTCTTTGAAGGAGGCGCTACATACAATCAGAATCGAACTTCACTCTGGAGTTCGTTCGATTGTATAATTATTTTTAATAGAGACTATGGATAAATAATCCATAGCGCGGTACTCTACCATCAACTCCAACTCATAACCGTCTACCACTCGCCCTGATATCGCCCTGATACCTCTGCTACTCCAACCACATCTATCCATGGTCATCTGAGCGCCACCCAGAAGCGGATTAAAGATTTTGCCGCCCCCTATTTTTGAATTTGAATGTACAAAAATAATAACTTGAAGAGAATATAATAATTACTTTTACCCAGTATTAATTTAAAAAAAATGTATTAACTCAAATGTTTACGCCTACATTTTACCGAATCAAAATTATTAATCAAAATTTATATTTTTCACTAATTCTTTTTCAATATGCAATGGCGTAAGAGAATTTAATCGTTCTTGATTAATTGTTGTCCTCAAATAATTTTTAATTATTTTAAGTGTTGAAAAGGATCGTTCTCCTGAGCAATTCAATATCGCCGTAAAAACATAAATGCGTAATGCGATTTACACATTTGGAAAATCAGTATGGGTATATAGTTATTACTAGTTATTATTATGTAAATGAAGTGTACATAAAGAGTATATGAATTTTGGATTTGTCCAACTTGTCAAAGAGAAGGGTGTCTAAATGATTTGTTACAAGTGACAAATTCAAAGAATGTTGACGTGAATTTTGAGGTTACATTTTTGTCCAAATGATTCGTGACATGTATTAAAAAACAGTATTTAGAATTTGACACGATCGGCACATACCGCCATAGAAAATGTAAATTGACAAATAAGATTAGGACGCAAAGAGCAACAGATAAAAAAACAGAATTAAACTGTAATGAAGCTGCTGTATTGGGTACTATAAATATTGAAATAGGACAAAACCAGCTCTTGGAATTATTTGCTTTTATGAATATTGAATGCATGACTGGCGTAACATATAGACGTATTGCTGATAAATTGCTCGAAATATTAAGAACTGTTTCTACAAATTCTATGAACAAAGCAGATTTATTAGAAAGACAACACGCCATTTTAAATAATCAATATCACGAAGTAAAAAGTTCTGCCAGTGAGCATTCTGGTAAACGATTTCCTTGGATCGCTATAACATGCGATGGAAGTTTGATGACTCGCTGATATGGAACAAATTATGCTTCTTTGTCTGGCCTTGCTGTAATCATTGGCATGCACACTGGAAAAGTATTGTACGCAGGCCTGAACAATAAATATTGCCCTGCCTGTTCCTATGAGCACAATTTCAAGATGGTATAGGCTCACATAAAGTATTATATAAAGTAATGGTAGCCGATGGAGATGCTAATGCATTCAAAACGCTTGAGGATAGTGGCGTATACGATGCCTATCATTTAATGCCTGCAGCAAGAATAAGATGTTACAATCATTTACAACGAAACTTGTATAAAAAATTGGATACAGTTGGTAAATCACCAACTCCAGCTGGTCAAGCACGAAAGCAATATGTACCTTTGCGGAAAATAATCACTGAAAAAATTGGATTATTTCGAGATCTAGTGTCTGAATATATTGCTTACAGACATGAGAAAGATGATGAACATGCATCAAAAGTCTACGATTTGAGGAGAGATACAAAACTGAAATAACTTGGCTGAGCAATAACTTTAATTTTGACATAATGCTCGGTGTGATGCTGGCAGACCAAGGACAACTATATACCAATCGGACATTTTTCTGCCACTTGCGGGAACTGACCACACTCCATCTGTCGATAAAATCAAAAAGCTTTGATTATGATAAAACCTGTCAAATACCAAATATTTTTGGAATTCTCGCATTTTCCTGCAATAGTCAAGTCAATTTTGCTACTGATCAGTTTTGCTTCCTCATCGAGGAAGCTCTGTGATAGGCTCGAAAATGAGATTTTGAACCAGACCTCGTAGGACAATTTGGTTTACATATTTGTAAACTACATTGAATTCTCAACAAATGTCCGTGTCAAAATTCAAAAATGAAATACGAATTTTCCCTTTAATAACCAAACCCTTTCATTAATATAATTTTTTATGAGGAAGCTCTTTGCCAATAAATTGGCAGCGGTTTTTACTATGTTGTATAGTAATTTTTAGGATATCGTATTAAAATTGTTGAAATGACTCAATATCTTAGTAATATTTAGCACGTATTTAGCAGAAAGCCACCATAATTCGACTCTGGGACACTTAATTCTCAGAACATAGCAAAATTTGCTTAAGAATATGTTTACATTTACTAGTCTTTTTCTCCGTGTAGCGAAAAAAAATTAAGATTTTTAATTTTTTTATAATTCAACAGCCCTCTCATTCTGCAAAGTAAAAGTGAGAGTGAAGACATAATCCACAAATAAGGAGGAATGTTTTAAGCCTTTACCAAATGTATAATGTTAACATATTAAAAAAATTTTGTTAACCCGTTAACGCCAAGACGGACAGATTTTTTTCTCTATTGTAGTCTGCAATTAAATCATCTTATCGGAGCTAGAAAAATTCTTGAGTACTCATTTTCCATGTAAATGATAATTTGATCCAAATTTTTTTTTTATGAAAAAAACTTAAACTTTGGCTAATAATATCCGAAATTGTGGAATAATAACCTAAAAAGTACATTTTTTGGTAAATTTTTCGGAAAAGTTTTTTTTTTGGAGTCTACAATTTTGAATATTCAAATTCCACCTACAGTACTTTAAACTGTAGGTTATTATTCCACAATTTTAGGTATTATTGGCCACAGTTTAAGTGTCTTTCATAAAAATAATTTGAATCAAAGTTTTTTTTCAAGATTCAAAATCGTGTTTTTTCGCAGTAAATTGTTTATAACTTTTTTAATATTTATTTGAGATTAATTATAAACCCATATTCACAAAGTACATACAATTTTACATGGAAAATGAGTACTCAAGAATTTTTCTCGCTCCGATAAGATGATTCAATTGCAGACTACAATAGAGAAAAAAATTCTGTCCGTCTGGGCGTTAACGGGTTCAAAAGATTCTTTCGATAGCTGTGAAGCTGCGAGTACTTGACAAGACCTGCAGTTCTCAATCTCGAGTCTGTGTTACGTGTAAAGAAAAAATCGGCGGGATGGTATGTATAATAGCTGTATATCTAATCGAGCTGGCACTTTGCGCGAACGGCACGAGCACTGTAATATTCCAACGAAACGAAATTCTAAGACTACGAGAGCTCGATTGGCGTGCTACTCTCCGCCCAACTACTCTAGGCCGCAAGCTTGGACTTGCAGTCTAAGCCTTGGCGTGGCGCTAATTAAGCTTTCCGTGTCTCGAGCTCGGCTCAAAGACTACGATAGCTTTTTTAGTGGCTTGCAGCTATTGTTGTCACCAAGCTCGGTCTTGTCGACTAAAACACTCTGGGTACTATGTAGCGGCTCATTAAAACAGGGCTTCTATGATAAATTTTATGAATTTAACAAATATTAATTTATTATAGAAATTACGAAGCAAAAATATAAACTAAATTACATTAGTAATAATAAGGATTCATTTAAAATTTTTGTAAATATTCATTTTCTTGAAGGTGGTCTCGCAAGAATCGCTCCAAGTTGTTCGTTTGACTGTCGTTGCGGATTGCATTCGGAGTCATTTTCTTCAACTTCTCCCTCTCCTCCAGGAATAGCCGTCAAACACTTTTCCCTTTAAAAAAAAAATAGACGTTATTTTTTTTCTGATGGTCTGAAAGCACTTAGCATCTAAAAGCAAGCGCGCGGGGTGACTTCGACAAAAGGTTACGCGATCAGCTTAGCCGCGCATCCATCCGCCATTCTCACAGGATACCCGTACCGCTGGAGAAAAATGTCCTTGGCATGATTCAGCGCCTCGACCACGAATGTCTTTGCGATGTCTACCTCATCGTCCAGAAAGCCGAAATGGACCCACAACATAGCTGCTTGCTCTGCGTCCGCCTTCAAATAAAGATGTGCGAAACCGAACTGAAAATTTTCTCGGGCGGCTTTCTAATTTCCCTCAAGCAATAACCTGAAAAATTTGAAATAGGTTATAATAAAAAAAATCTTTCATACATGAATGATTTACTAAGACTACTAAAAGAATGGATAGAAAAAAAATGCATTTATAGCACTGCGTGGCATAAGTTCACATTTATGGCACGCTTTTCGGTGGCATAAGTCGCACATTGTGGCACCGCTGCGTTCGCATCGCACTCGCATACGCTCGTGCGCTAACCTCACTTCGCGCTACCAGAAAGTGCGATTTATGCATCGGAAAAGGGGGCATAAATGGGAACTTAGACAGTGCTATAAAATGTCGTACGATACTCGTGTCATGGTGACACTTTTCGGCCCAGCTATTAGGACCCTCGCTGCGCTCGGGCCCTAAACTACGCCGTGCCAAAAAGGGTTACTTATGCCACTAGTATCGTAAAAGTACTATTTTAAATTTAAGCCTAACGCTAAAACTCTTTTTTTCAAATTATTGAAATTATTAATCTCAATCCACTTTTGATTAGAGACGAGGAAACAAAGGAGAGAATTGAAAGAAAAGGGTCTCGCGGATTGTTTGAATGAAACAAATAACTTTATATGATAATTGAAGATCAAACTATTGTCGGTCACTTTGTCGGACCTTAGCTGTACGACGGTCGTGATCGAAGTGAAGCGAGCGCACCAGTCACACATGTATACACTGAAAAAATTCTGTTTATAAATTAATACCAAGGTACACATGAAATGTATATTCGTGCACTACAGAATGAAAGAATGGATCCAGAAAAAATGTTTAGAATGTAGCTAAATCGTTTTCAAAAGCTATCAAAGAGGCATTTACACTTTTATGTGGAAATTGCAAAACGAAAAATTCAAAAAAAGAAAACACGACTTGTGTAACTTTATGATACGGCTTTGAAAAAACTTTATAAGACTTGAAACATAAGTAGAATGCGTCAATTGATGATGTCACAGAGTATTTAACTCCGCCAATAACAGCGTAAAATAATTTTTTAGGACTTTCGTCGGCCGCAGCAATGAATGGCATAAGCTCCAAATCAAATTTATTTACTTTTTGATATAAACTATTGATTTCCGATGTAAGCTCGTTTTCAGACTGAAAAATTAAAAATTTACAGTAATGACATGTACAGAAAAATGGGTGGAAAGTGAATATGCGATGAAATATATACTGTTGCCTCGCAGTAAAAAAAATTCTTCAAATCTTCGATTTCGACCTTAATTCAACAAGTTTTAATATGTTGTCTATATAGTACAACACGTGCCTGATCATTCGTAACTATATTGTATTCAAATGGCGAATATACTATAGGAACGAGCCTTTACATAATAATTACTGACTATCACGCAGTTCTGTATTAAGCGGTGCGCGAAATAAAACGTTGAGGTCAGTGGTGCGGTGGTCGCGCATCATGTCACCGATTCATTTATCAAAGTATAGTAGGCAGATGCTCGTCTACTCGCGCATAATATAGACAAATAATGCAGCAGCAGCTGAATGCAAGCGCGTGCCTCGCATTCAAAAGTTATTGGCTAGTTCGCGTGCGCACGCGTGCATGTTTGTGTCTTAATATAATGTTATATGTGCCTCTACGCAAAACCCGATGCGCTATAAGCCTTCGCAAGACCAATAAACCCATCCACTTATTTTATTATTATAAATGAATATTTTGCTTCCTCCTTATCCGCGGCAGCCATTCGGCTCATTGCTGCTACCGCTGCGCTCGGCTGTCAGTCGATTCGAGAACGCTCTAGCTTGGGCATTGTTTTCTCCATATAATATTATATTTATATTTATATATTATTTCTGCGTGCTGAGCTTTTACGAGCTGAAAAATGCCAGCGACTCACGCAGTAAAGGGATATGGAGGGCCAGAGCGAGACAGGACGAAATGATTCTGAAAAGCTATTAAGTACCTCGAGAAAGCGACGCGACGAGAGGACTGTGTTATGTCGTGTATATATACAGAAAAAACAATGCGCAAAAACGCGATCGTAAAGTGCGACGTAGCAGAGGCAGTGTCACCGCATATACAGCGAGAATAAGCCCACCGGGTATTAGCATGCACAAGAAGATGGTCATGGACCCACCGCCGCTGCGATGCACTGCGACACGCTTCGTTTCTGTACATACTGCTACTCGTCCTTGATGATTATTTTACGAGTCTCTGGCTACGTGCTTTTTTCCCAAATGCCTATACACTCTATACCCGTGTACATATATGTGTTATTACAGACAACTATACATTTTTGTTTTATCCTTTCTCTCTCTCTCTCTCTCTCTCTCTCTCTCTCTCTCTCTCTCTCTCTCTCTCTCTCTCTCTCTTTCTCTGACTATTATTTTTTTTAATCAATTAACCAATTCTTCAATTAATATAACTGCGACTTTGAAGCGAGTTTGAAGTGACTCTGGTCAGGTGGATATAACTCTTATACGTACATGCGTTACATTTTCCCTTGCGGGTAGCAAAGACACCACCTAGCGTTCACTAGTCTTTTCCACTTATAGTGTTCTCTATATCGGTAAAAGAATTGTGAATCTTCAAATCTCACGAACTAAACTCGAAGTATGAAGCCTGACAGTCGCATAGATGGATAAGTAACCAAAAAAAAGAGAAGAGTAGGTAATAAAACTAAAGGTGACGGTACTCATTAAGTCAATACGGTCCCATTAAATATGAAATACATAAAAAGATTTTTTCCCATACTCAAAAACTACAAAGTCGCCGATTTCGCACTTCAAGTCGGCCACTCGACGTGGCGTACGCACTACGCATACGAACATAGCGTGTGTTTATTCGCACGCTATGTACTGTATTGTAGCGGGCTGCAGTTATAAGCTTCTACGTCCCCCCGCGTCGTCGCTCGCTCGCGTTTTCACACAATAATATTCAGATAATAGCATCTCGTTGACGAGAGCATATGCTCATGCGGATAGTTGAAGAGAGAAAAGGGTTGAATTTATGTGCAGTACATCGTGACTTATTTTTGGGGAAAAAGCATATGTGACAGATAAGTGATGTTGGACTCGTGCGTAGGCGTGAATACACGCCGTTGCGCAATATCCATCAATGTATTATAATGCATGAAACGATTTCGATGTATCACACGCGAAAATGCGTATACAAATTAATGTTAAGCGCACGTTCGTGTTTGAAATAAACAATTTAATATTATGGATAATTTACAATGTTTCAAAAAATGTACCATGAATTTTGCTGTTTACTAGTTGTTATCAGTTGGTGAAGTTTGGTTTTTTTGGTGAGTTTATCATCTTTTCCTATGATTCTATAAGATTTAAAAATCAATATGTAAATTTTAAAATATAGTTGCACATTGCAATCTTACCAAAATCTCAAAATCAAAAGATGTATATTCGTGCTCGTAAAAGAGAGATCGAGATTACGACCGAAGAGAAAAAAAAAAATTTTATATCGATCTGCTCGCGCGATCGCATAAGCAAATTCGCGGTGAATTGACTGTGCGAATTCGTTAAAGCTGGTCGAGACAAATGCATATCAGTATTATAATATATATACTTTCTCTCTGCATCTTTTCTCACTCGACTTCTTGCGAGTACATAATATGTGTGTGTAACGTTATATAGATATGTTGCTCCGAGCCGATCGAAGATAACGTAAATCACACCGCTCGTCGTGCTGCTGATGTATTTACGATGTTGGCGAGTTTTTCGTCAAAAACTACATTTACGCCCTTCTCTCCCCCTCCCTTGTCCTCTCGGCTTCCACGTGCAATTAGCCAAGTGTCCGCACATTTGTTTCTCGATTTATATCCTTGTAAATCTCCGACTCTCCGCGATAAGTCGGCGCGGACGAAGGAAGCAATTCGAGCTCTGCGACGTTCGTGAGAATGTGATATATTTATAATAACGCGCTTGGCCTCTCGAAAGACGTTCGATTTTTGCATTGCAATTGTATGTGTCGCTTCTTTCTCAAGAGTCAAGAGTACCAGACACACCTGCTGTAGTCTATCGAGATGATCGAGCGAGGCTGCGCACATAATAAGACTATCGGTACTGTAACCTGTGAGAAGCAGTGGAGAAAAGAGGAAAAAGACGAAAAAAATCGTTCTCAGCCTGTACGAGTATGTGTGGGTGTGCGTCGCAAGGTAGTGGGAGAAGATATCAAATAGTGTCCAGTAGCCTGTACATCTATAGGCGATCCAAGACGACCCGACAACGCCGACAACTCGAGAGATGCGTATCTAGCATATATTATTATTCTACACTATAACAGATTAATGTGGGACTATCGAGCCTCCCTCGGCCTCTCTATGATGGATCACTAATATGAAATTGCTTATATATCCTTCGCCGCGCTAAGAAAAGGCACACTCGTATAAAGAAAGACTCCTTTCGGCCGATCGTAATATACAACACACACACACGTATAAGTATAAGGAGCTACTGAAAAGCAGCAGTAAAGATCGCCGCGCGACGACTCGTTCATGCGTATCATAAGCCTGTCAGTCGAGTGTATAGCGTGCGCTCGCACGCTGCGCATACATACGCACGTGTGTGGCTTTGTCATCGCTTCGTGTTGTACGGCCCCGTGGGCCCGTGCAACCGCATTTTTGTACCTGCGCGCGAGAAAAGTCAAGTCTCGAGCGAGGATCAGGAGAAACGAGGGATGAAATTCGAAGCGCAATCGTCTGGAAAGGAGTTCCTTTTTTCTCAGGTGTTCGTTTGTAGACTGCCATACACACACGCACTGCGCACACTCGTGTACGAGGCACGCCATGAATCGTGATTTATACTATTTTGACGGAACGGTGAGTAAATATTGACGCGGACCATATTCCAATGTGACGAATCGCATTGTCGCTTTATTTATTTTTTTCTCGCTCTATGTGTCGCTCTCATTTTTTATCCTTTTGCGATGCGAAGTAATCTTACACGCCGATTAAACGCGACAGTCGGAAAAGGAGAAAGAGAGATCGATAAAAAGAATCAATATAAAAAACACACTCGAGTGAAATTACATCTTTTCGGCTGTCGCGCGCGTTTATTTATCATACGCGAAGTTATTATAAACAGGCGCGCGCGCATTACACAACGATATACGCAGTGGTCGTCGTCGTGCTCTCGTTAAACATTCGGGAGAGAATCAGGTTTGAAGTCGCAATGACGAGTCCTTAAATATCAGCAAGTGCGTGCGTATGATATAAAAATATATATCAGCGCCGGACCGATGGGTAATTGGCCAAAAGAAAAGACAATATTTTAATCAGCCTCGTCACCGGGCTGCAGTGGCGGCGGCGTCCCTTTTATAAATTTATGTATATAATCTGCCGCGGTGACTGCCTGCGCGGGGAAGGAAGAGATAGAGAGAGAATCGTTAACGACGTGTCGACGCCCGTTACTTTACTCGACGGGGCGAAATTTCATCGCTCCGGAGATTTTCAGCTGAGATTATTCGCTGGCGCGCGAGCTCGTGGCACGAGGATATCGAGTCCAGTGCATGATGCGCGTGCACACACACACGCACACCTCCTCGCTTTCGCGACAGATAAGCTAACTTATTGCTATATCGTCGCGCGCCTCCTTACTCCGCGATTTACAGCATTTTTATGTCAAAAGAGTACATTATGTACGAGGATATTTGCAAGTGCTTGTGTAAGCATGTACGAATTGGGATAAATATCGATGTCAGGATTTTGTCGATTGATGAAATCGAAGAACGGAATGTGAAATCGATAGGCTCCTTTAATGAAAAAGTGAGTTGTGAATATTCATTTCGTTAGATGACAACATTTTTTCATCTACAACGAGGTTTATTCTATATTTAAAGTTGATTAAAAATTGTGTTTAATTACATAACCTGTGAAATTTGAAATGCTACATTTTTTTTAAATAGAAATAAAAATAACATTTCATGAATTGTAAAGATATAAAAATCTGTTAACAGCGCATTTTTTATAAAATTCTGTTCCTAATAAATTTTATATTTAAATCAACTTCCCTTTCGTTAAAAATATACGCATATTATTCTATTCTTACAAATTTTAATAAAATAGCGCGTGATTACTTTTATAGTCAAATCAACGACTCTAGATGTATCTTCGACAACCCCCAAGCAGAAAATTCCATTTTGGTTTATAAAGAAAAAGTCCATTGAATTTGTAAATAACTGTAAAATGTTTTTGATTGTAATATTCTTCAATAAATAATTTGTTTAATAGCTCCTGAAGAGGACTTGCGGAAAGCAATGTCGAAACGTTGAGCAGTTTTTGAAAAAACTAAAGAAAGGGCCTAGCCGGGTAAGATGGTCAAAATTGCCCCCAACCAAATTGAAATGAAAAAAATACCTACATGTAGTACATGTAAAAATATACTTTTGGGTAAATTCTTAGTGTCCTAGAGCCTAACATAACCTCAAATGAAATACAAACGTAATTTTCAGTTTTTTTAATATATATCACGCTATCTAAGGTTTTGAGGGTTGAATTTTTTTTAAAAAATTCAGTTTTTCCAAGGGCTACAACTTGGTATTTTTTTCAAAATTTTTGGCGCGAAATTCAAACCTGTATATCGATTTAAAATTTTTTAAA
>CACVKI010141540.1:0-12865 GCA_902732785.1 Trichogramma evanescens | reverse complement strand
ACGCCGTGAAGAAAAACACTCTTCATCGATACGCCGTGAAGAAAAACACTCTTCATCGATGCGCCGTGAAGAAAAACACGCTTCATTAAAACGCCGTGAAAAAAAACACGCTTCATTCAAACGCCATTATTGGTATAAAAATATCTATAAATAAATTTACAATTTATTACTTTAATCAGACATATTACTAAAAATTTTAACTAATATAAAAATGTATATAATTATTTATATTAATTTAATTTAAATACTTTTGGAATTTCATAAAAAGTATGATTATTTAATGGAAAAGTTACTAATCATTCAATAGAACTATTATTATTATTATGGAAATGAAGAGTGTTTTTTTTCGTGGCGTTTAAATGAAGCGTGTTTTTCTTCACGGCGTTTCATTGCCATATGTTTTTCTTTGTGGTGTTTTACTGATACAAATGTTTTTCATAAGCACCGGCGAATATGTACTGCAAATCTTGCAAAAAAGATCTGTCACTGGCGAATATAAAGGGTGAAAAACGTGTTGGATTAACGTCAATTTTACCTGTCCGATGTAAAGAATGCCTCGACATCACTTCTGTGCCTATTGGAAAAATTCACTCTAGTTCATCAGGATCTCCAAGTAAATTATGCGACGCAAACTCAAAAGCCGCTCTCGGTACGTAATGTTTCCTGTAATTCTTTTTATACTATTTCTTCACTGAGTACCAACTTTTATACTTTTTCAATTGATTTCAAACATGAATTTATTTTTTATACTTATGTATATTATTAAAGCTGTATAAAAGAGATATGATTTAATTGGAAATAATTAATTGTCAATGGCATTACATTTATTTTTGATTGATTTCTGATTTCAGGCGCTCTCCATGCAGGGTTTGGACATACAACATTAAACAAATGGTTGTATACTATGAACATTGCAAGTATGACCAGTGCAACTTTCAAAAAGTATGAGAGAGAAGTAGGACCCGTTGTGGAGTACACAACAAAAGAAAGTTGTTTAGAAGCATGCGAAGAAGAAAGGCAATTGACTCTTGCTCGCTTAAAGGCAGATGAAGCAAATTTGTAAGTTAGTTTGTAATCTGTGTTATTGTGTTTATGTGTACAGTGTTATTGTGTCTGTGTTTGTGTTTATGTGTAGAATGTAGAAAAAAAATGTAGACATCCTGAACGATGTAAAAATAATCATGTATTAAATTTTTATTGAAAAATTAAATCGCGACTGATTAATTAATATTATAAATGTATTTTATGTTTGTACAGCTAATATGTTTTTATTTTTCCTTAGACTCCGACTACCTCTTCAATGCTCTACAATCTCTTCAACGTCCTCTTATTCTCTATCTACACCAGAAAAATTAGATGAAACTGGTAATGAGATAGTTTCCATATCAGCGAGCTTCGACCAAGGCTGGAATACACGTTCAAATGGATATGTCTACGATAGTTTGAGTGGCACAGGACACATGATAGGCAAGGATTCAGGAAAAGTAATTGATTATTTATCAATAAACCGTAAATGTCGCATGTGTGATGCAGGTCATGATTCAAACGATCATGACTGCATGCTCAATTACTATGGCACAGCAAAGGCTATGGAATCCGATGTTGCTGTTCAATTAGTAACATCAAACTCAGTTCTCAAAGAAAAAAAAGTAGAAATTAGAGTGTTTATTGCTGATAATGACAGCTCTGGCTTTAGTGCAATAAAAAAAGCAGCCAACACAATGTTGTGAAGCAGGCTGATCATAACCACACTGTCAAGGGTGTAAAAAATCTACTGTATAAAGTAAAAGAAAATGAAAGTAAGGATCCTGATCAAGAATTGTCCCATGAGACCATTGAATACTTACGTTATTCATTCAGTTGTGAAATAGGACGGAATGAAGGGAACTTGGAAGGACTGAAAGCTGCTATAAGAAATATTCTAAATCACGTATTTAATATTCATGATAACTGCAATAGTAAATGGTGCCGCTATGAAAAAGATAAGGAAAATTTTGAGTTTCGAAGAATTGGAAGTGGATTCAAAAGTGCAGTTTTATTTGAAGTGTTAACAATTTTATTTAATAAATTGTCTGGGAAAGCAGAGCTGTTCGTTTTGAATGGCTCTACTCAGAGTAATGAAAGTTTGAACAATATTATTGCCAGAAAAGCTCCCAAGGGTTTGTCATATGGACAATACAAGTCTTACGATTACAGAGTAGCTTGTGCAATTTTACAAAAAAACCAAGGTGAAAAATATGTCCAGAATGTCATGACTAATTGTAATTTGAGTCCTGGAAGTAACAACGCAAAACATTGCAAACGCATTGAAAAGTCTGTTCAAATGAGAGCGAACATGGCAAAAACGGCAGCTACGAAGCTTCGTCGGGCTAAGAAGAGATAGATCTCAACTTAAAAATAAACGTGAATGTATAGAAGGACAAACCTATGAAAGTAACATGGATTTAATACAATCACATGCACCTGAAAATAATGATAATATTCTTGAATTAGAATCACAATTTTATCGTGATGTTAATAGCGATTGTTGAATGAAACAGGAGGCTTTCATATGAATGATGAAGTATTGCAAATAGGCCTCAAGTACAAAAAATTTGTATTTAATCGATATATCAAACCAACAAAATGTCTTCATCCAAAGGCATCTGCGTCTAATGGTCTAACAAACTAATACGGTGCTTTATATTTTCGAGGCGTTAGAATGGACTCATCACCTCTGAAAAATGTTATTGAGGATATGCTTGTTTTTCTGAAAGAAATCGGCAAACCTTGTATACTAGTTGCTCATAATGCTGATTTTGATGCCCAGAGACTTTTAACAAAAATTACATCATTATCAATGATTGATGAGTTTGAGGAAACATTAATTGGTTTTACTGATACTTTGCCGTTATTCCATAAATCTTTCCCAGATCAAAAAAATGTAAAAAATGGATATGAATTAACTGTACTAGTCGAACTTTTTACTGATTTATCTACTAAAAATGCTCACGATGCGAGAGTAGATGTATTATTCTTAGAAAAATTAGGGTATATGTATTGTAACGCGGAATTATAATTCGCGCGTTAAGTCGTGAGCGCGAATTCGGAGTTACAGAAAAGTAACTTGCGCGGCTCGTCGTATCACAAGTACGACGAGCAGACGATGCTAATTAATCGAGGGACCTACAATCGATTGTCATAGCACGCGAACCCTCACTTCGTGTCTGAGCATCATAGTGAAATTGTGAACTTGCGTGCGAGCGAACCAAGGCAGATCCACATTGACCGACGACCCTATGCGAGTGGATCCTGCAGACGACTTTGTCAACGACGAGTAAGACCGAATGTCAGTTGTAATTGTTGTGAGCGTGCGTGCGGCCCTATTGTTAATTAAATTACTAATAATTAATATTTTCATGCGAATAAATCGCTTTATTTCATTTTATTAATTCGCGACTGACTATTTATTTCGTGTTGCCTATTTCGACCCATTTCAGCAACGCGATCACTCGACGAGCAACGGCTCGTCGAGCATCTGTATGCGAGGTCATCACCGGAGCTCGTCGAAGCAAGCCATCGACGAGCGATATTGTGCGACGTGGGTTTGCGACCATACTTTCGGAAGGCACAAGCTAGCCGGCTCTTTTGCAAGGCATTCCCCGTTACAGTATCTTAATTATAACGACTTTATTGATAATTTAAAAACGTTGATCATTATATGGAATCTTTAAATAAAAAGAAAGAGTTGATACGCATATAAAATCGTTAGGTCCTTTTATGTGAATGATATCTAATGAAATGTTAAAAAGATGAGCTTCTGCCGGAATATCTTATAACATGTTAGTTGACGAGTACCTAAAAGGAGAAGAAACTGTGATAAATTTACTTCAGAAGGGAATCATTGGGAAATCTGAAGTAATGAAGAGTCCTAAAATTATAAATGATATATTGTTCTGTTTAAAACTTTTAACTGATTAATAATTTTCATCATTATTAAGAGTCATAAAATAATAAATTTTATATTGTACTGTTCCAAAGTTGTAACATCAAATGTTTAACTATAATTTTTACCATTAAGTATTTTTCGTATGAATAAACAATTCTAAATTTATATTTATTTTAACTGTTTTGATTCGCAATTTCCTTTTTAATAAATAATATTTTATAACAAACGTGTTTGACGTCCCTTGAAACAGGGCCGCACGTACCTTTATGTTGACTCGGATAAACGACTTGTATCGCTTCGGATACAACTGGGAAGGTTAAGTGTGGAATAAATTATCAGTTTTACAGGAAATATTACATTTATTTGCTTACTCGTAGTTGTTACAAGGGCTGGTCGTTGGGTGGATTGTTTTCTCTCGTATACCCACACATACACACTCTTGACCGCCCTTTGGCTGGTTGCATGCACTGCTCGTTCCCGTTAACGTCTAGTACTACTGGACAAGTTCGATTGACCGTCACTCTACTTTTCACTTGACCATGACCCTACTTTTCACTTGACACCGTGACTCTACTTTTCACTTGACCGTGACTCTACTTGTCACTTGACCGTAACTCTACTTTTCACTTGACCGTGACCCTACTTTTCACTTGACACCGTGACTCTACTTTTATCGACTTCGCGACTGCCCTTGGTGTTCCCTCCACGATTGGAAACGTTTGACTGACCCCGAACCTCTGCCTTGCTCCGTACTGGCCGATGTTTTGCCTCAATAGAGCCCGAAGGTACTCTAGCACGCCGGTGCATAACTGTGTCACGTCCTTCGTGACTTATTATAAATAAATAATTATAATAAGAAAAATAAATGTAATTATAGAAAGAGTATTTCAAAGTAACAGCAAGCGCGAGAGATCGCCCAGCAAGCGACTGCACTGGCTCGAACTAGGGGATCAGATGACATGAAGACAGAGCTATAAAAATTGGAGACATCGAGAGAAAAATACTTGTAATCCACTGTAAATCGAACACCTCCTCTAAGATATAAAACAGATTCAAAATCTAAATAGCTCAATAGAGACCAATGCTGGGATAAGGCGTTGTCAATTTAACTCGAAGAGCAACGAACTTAATCTGCTGGCGAATAAAAATATATGACGTCAGATTCTCACGTACGAGCGGGCGCAGATCGTTCATC
Organism: Trichogramma evanescens; assembly: GCA_902732785.1. Taxonomy (NCBI): domain Eukaryota; kingdom Metazoa; phylum Arthropoda; class Insecta; order Hymenoptera; family Trichogrammatidae; genus Trichogramma; species Trichogramma evanescens. Next base: position 7,742 of record CACVKI010141540.1, on the reverse strand, counting down.
TCCCCAAAAAAATTGTGTAGAAACTCCGGGTATATATTGAGGGCCCACGAAGGCCTCGACGCGATTCGATTATCATCTTATTTAGTGTGCGGAGCTCACGTCACTTTGTACCGCGATATTATATTAATCAGACTTGTATTAAATCGTATTGAAACTTATACAAACGAGCGGTAGCGTGAGGATTTTGTTAAATCGACTTATGCATTTTTCATAAAGTCAGCGATATCTGTGCGTGATAGCGAGTGGCGAGAGTAAGAGTACAGCCAGTACGTGCCACACTACGGAACCAGAGGATCCGGTCATTTGAGACGAGCGGTCATAGTGGTCACCGAGCATCCACTTCAATCATCAGGGAAACAGCGAGACATCGTTCACACCAGAGAGTCGCCAGCAGTACGTTAAGTAGTCTAAATAGAAACATAGAACTCATGCAACTAGATATAAGTATCTTTTGATAAAATTATAATCGTCTGCCATTGTAATTGTGGGCTACGACAGGTGTATCTTTTATAATCCCTCATACTCACCAGCCAGATTAAAAACAATAATATGAAATGTCGCGTCTCACGACGTAACAACTGCACTACTAACTGGAACGTACTTCTCTGACTCTGACTGATTGACTGATTAACTGATTGACTTCCGCCTTGCTCGGTTTATATACCTCTCAAATGCAGGTCTCGGGTTTTCCTTATTGTTTAAGCGGAGAAATTCCGCTAAGCTACAATAACATATTGTTTCCTGCTTTCAAAGTCGCGCGTGGCCCACCTGTCACCTTGTGGGTGTCATAAACCGATTTTGGCCACCTGTTACGCGCGCGTGGCAGAGAGTCGCGTCTGTTATCATCTGTGACCGATCATGTCATTGGGAGTTTCCCCATTTGCATCATGCTGCCATTAACCGAATATATGCAGCTGTTACTCGCGCATGGCAGAGCCATAAACCGTTATCTCTTATCATTCGCGGCTACCTACATCACTGGGAGATTCCCTGGCTGTGTTATGCTGTCATAAACTAATTATGTACAGCTGTTACCGCGCCTGGCAGAGAGTTATGACTCGTTTGTGCCAAGCTGTTACTCGCGTGTGTCAATGGGTCATAAACCGTGTTGCGTGAGCGCGTTAGGTCACGTACGTTGACGGTGACGTCACACGTGCATGTTTTGGTCGTATAATTGCGCCTACACACCCGGCTAAACGTCATACTTGCTTTGCGACGTTGCCATGTTTCTCTTACGTGTGATGGGTCGCTCGATACATTACATTCAAACTCTCGTAATTATATTGTTTATTGAGCATTCGGTGTTGTAAAACGGGTCGTTTATTTCAAAATGATCAATACCTTCTTGGCCTTCTAAAAAATAGTTTTTTTTTTATTTCTTAAGTCTAATTCGGTTGCATTATGCTTTTTTCGTGGCACTGTTGTAAGCTTACCCATAAGCCCCTTGTATAAGACGTTGTTTTGATTTTTTATTTCTCGAAAACTAGCTTGTGGATCAATCTGAGATTTTAACTGTGCATTCATTTCTTATCAAAGATTGAAATAAAAAAGTTTCAGCCGTTTTTAAAGACATTAAGTTTACTATCGAGCCTCCTTAAGCCTCATAGAAAAATATACTTGATTAAGGGGGGAGGTATGGTCCTGGCCTTGAAAAATTTGGAATTTTTTTTATATTTTATTTGATTGTTTATACTTTCAAGAGTATTCTGTTAAAATTTCAGCCCAATCGGAGCAAAACTGACGAAAATATTCAACTTTTAGTTCGATGACTATTTTGTATTTAATATATAATGTTGTATCTTTGAACTGCAATTTCTCAAAACAACATTTTTCAAATCGGTGAGAAACTTCACTGAAAAAGTATCCAACCGATCCTTTTGGAATTTTACACAGTTCTTTTGTGAGTTCCTGTGGTCCGCTGTCCCTCATCTTTGTTGGCGTTCGAACAAGTGACTCGAATTATTAGGATCAATTCAAACAAAAAAATAAGAAAAGATTATTTTAATATGTTAAACTAAATTTTCATGCTACCCTTGCCGAAACTAACCTTTTTCGTCCCGGCGGCCAAAACGAAAAAGTTAATTTCTGCTGGGGGATTCATGAAAAATTATATACGCACCTATTAAGCGAAAAAAGAAAGCCTCAGAGCTCGTGTTTATCAACCTCGGCTTCGCCTCGGCCGATAATTACACGTGCTCTGAGGCTTTCCAGTTTTTCGCTCCCTAGGCACGTAATATACTATTACTTTATAAATCAAACTCTATTTCGCATCCTGAAATGAGAAAAAGGTCGTGTAATTTATAACACGCAGAGTTATGTTTAACTCAGTAATAACAATTTATTAATAATAAGACTACATACAATATTTACAAATTCTACTACGCGACACTATCACAAGTAAGCCGCTATACGCGCGAACGCGGGTAAGAAATTCCTATAGCTTTAACCAGTTTCGGCGATGACTGCTCGGCATGAATTGCTAGTACCTTGCCGAGAGCTGCTACCTGCTTTATAACTCGCAAGGCTTAGAGCATTATAAGTTGCTCCGTGAGTTACCAACCGAAGGCTTCTGGCTCTTCGTCGTTCGGGCTGGCCCTTTTATAGCGCCTAATTCGGGCCAAAATCATCCTACCCCGGCAACCATCAGCTGATCTGTCAAAGAAGGGATACGATCAGCTGACTGGCTGTCAAAGTAGGGACACAACAGCTGATTTGCTGTCACAGTAGGGGTACAACGGCGGATTGTAGTAGTAGGACATCAACTGTTCTGTAAATAAACTTAGTCGTTGATCCGTAGCTCCACACTTTATTAATCCTTTTAGCAGGTACTGACGTCGAGATATTTCGATTTTTCCGAAAATTTTTTTGTTTATAACAAATTTTCTGACAAAAGGTCGATTTTTCATGTCTGGACGCAATTTTAACGATTTTTTGAACTTCAAAATTACGTCAAAATTCGAAAAATCACTATAAATAAAAAAACTCTACGTCAGTACCTGATGAAACTCATAAAGTAATGAGGTAATTGTGCATTTTTCGATTCAGATGATTCTGTGAAAAGTTACGTGTCTCACCAGAATATTCACGACTTTTCCGTAGATTTGCTTTTTCCGTAGATTGGGAAAAAAATCGATGAATCAGCACCATNCTAATCTCTTCTTTTCCGGCTTCAAAACTGGATATGAGGTGGTATTGAAAACAAGCATTCCGCTCAACAAAATGTACGTTTGTTTAGAGTCAATCAACGTTATATTTCTAATAGAAATTCTTCTAATAGAACATATTGCAATAATTCAGATAGAAACAACAATTTAAAATGACCAAAAAAAAAAAACAAAATACATGTTTTAACGTAAAATTTTTCGCTCTTTTCAAATCTGCAATAGAAAATGGGGGTATCCATTTGAAAAATAGATATTTGGGTCGCTGGGGCTTCAAGGTTACGTCCAAGGTCAAATTGAAGGTCACCATCGGATTCCTCGTCAAAAAATACATCAGATATGGGGTCTTTGATTTTTTTTAACGAATATTCTGCAATATTTCGACAATCTGCGTCTGTCTCGTGCCGTATAGATTCGTCCAGCACGCAGGACAATCTCTCGCTTAAATCTGGCTCCGGGCTTGAAACTATGGGTGCGGGTATCGCGAGAGTTTCTTCATCTCCATTCGTGCCAATAAAGATTTCTTCGTTAAAGGTGACATTTCTTAAAATTACTATTTTGTGCGATGATGGATCATAGAGTCTATAGTTGTTTGAGTCACCATCGTATCCAACGATTCACTTTTTTTTGGCGTTTGGATCGAGTTTCTTTCTGAATTGCTTTGGTATGTATGAGTAGGCCAGAGTTCCAAAGATCTTGATATGACTCACGTCCGGCTTTTTATTCCACTAGGCTTCGAACGGCGTGGTTGATTTAGCTCTAGTCGATAGCCGGTTAATTATATAAGCTGCTGTGTTTACAGACTCGGCCCATAAAAAGCTTGGAGCTTTAGCTTTCAACAGCATTGCTTTTGTCATCTCGACGATAGTCCTATTGACTCGTTCTGCTTGACCATTTTTTTCTGGTGTGTACGGTGCTGTGGTTTCAAGCCTTATGCTTGTTTAGTGTTTTTTGCATTTAATTGTTGCAGTATTCATGGCCATTGTCGCTTCGTAGGGCTCGCATGGTTCTACCAAACTTGTTGTTCACAGCTCTCTTGAAAATGCAAAACTTGTCGACTACGTCAGACTTGTGTCGAAGAAAATATACGTGCAAATAACCAGATGCTTCATCTTTGAACGTTAAAAAATATCTCGCACCACCGAGAGTGTCTTCAGGCATGGGGCTGCAGACATCGCTGTGAAAATACTCGCCCACTCGACACGACGCACGCACACGATCCTTGTCGTAAAGGAGTCTGTGGGACTTTGCTACTTGACACGAGTCGCAGGAGAAAGTTGACTTTTTCGTTCAAACTGATTCCAGTTATGGTATTTTTCGATACCATTTCTTACAGCTTTTTCAGATTTACGTGACCCAGCCGTTCGTGCCACAACTGGGATCCGACTGCAATGTTCACCTCGCATGGCCTTGTAACCTTGAAGAACATGCGATAGATGTTGTTACTCTGCCGCAAGCCTACGCCCTCCACTCAGCTATCCTTGATCAATTGGACTATGTCGCCGCTGAAAGAGATCTTGAAACCTTTTCTTGTACAGGCTCTGACTGAGATTAAATTTTTCTTCTTATCAGGAATGAAAAGTACGTTCTCGAGTTGTCCCTGAAATCACTTTTCATTTATGTATCTGTCGATTATTATCGTACCAGATCTCTTGATCTTGCATGCTTTGTTGTCGCCAAGGAAGATACTTTCTTCGCAATTGCTCTCGACAAAATCTTGAAACCATTCGCGCCAAAAAGTAATGTGTGCGAGGCTCCGCTGTCGGTAAACCAGGACTCCGAGACATCAAGCTTCATTATTTCGCTCGGCGTCCGCTAATAACTGGCTCCCTCTGAAAAATCACAGAGATTTGATTTATCGCTATTCTCGAGCGTACACACAAAACCGACACGCCCTTGGTCCTTGTCATTGTTTCTGCTGCTGTCTCGCGATGTTAATTGTTTGTTTCTTTCCATGTTGCGTGATCTGATTCGACAGTTGGCTTTCAAATGGCCGGGCTTCTTACAATAATAAAAGCTTCGACTTTCACTTCGCTGGTTCTCTGAGCTGTGCTTTTGCTGGTGTTGATATTGCCTCGATTTTTTCCGCCTGAAATTTTTGCTCTCTCGAACAACGTCCAAAACGCTCATCTCGTCGTCATTTTGTTGGAGCTTGTTTTCTTCTTTAATGAGACCTTCCTGGACAAAATCGAGAGTCTGCTTTGCTTCGTCGACGCTGTCCCATGCCGTCACAAAATTTCTAAATTTTGATGATAATCCACCGAGAATCTTTGCCACTATTTCCGCCTCATAAATATTCTCTCCACGGTTTTTTAAAGTTCTTGCCATATTCATTATTTTGGTGGTGTATTTTACAACAGGTTCACTTGCCTCCATTCGAAGATTGTAGAATTTCTGGAGCATCGTACCCTTGTTTTGCGTGGATTTTTGCTCGTAGATCAGTGTCATCTTGTCCCAGATTTCCTTCGCGCTTTCGCAGATTAAGCAGTTTTCTTTCTGTCGTGAAACCATGGCGCATGTCAAGATAGTCGTGGCTCTTGCGTCGTCTTGAATCCATTTCTCATATTTTTCTGTATCATCTTGCCCTGGTCGCGGTCTGTCACCGTTGACCATATCAAATAAGCGATTTGCCACAAGAACTGATTTCATTTGAAATTTCCAGACTTGGAAGTTTCCTCCGTCGAACTGGAAAACACTCGGAGTGAATATCCTCGACTCGGCCATCGTAACAATGAGAGAAACTTGATCGAGCCGGTAATCTGTGACTTCTGCACTTTATTTTAATATCACTCCGGAAAACCACTACGCACAATAAGTTCTGAGTCTCAGGGTCTCTGGGCCCATAACCTATTGAAAGAGAGGATAATAATTTCCTGACACCAGGATACTTGTATGGTTAGAAAGACTTTATTGTAATGATACGACGGTTACCACGTCTATGTGCGTACTAATCGGTACATCCTAAATATTTGTGCGGTATCCGCTATTGAGCGCGACATCCTTGGGTATGTCTACGTTGGATTGACGAGTACCACGTGGGTAGTAAGATCCTACGTTGCCCCACTGAAGAGTGCGAGTGCCGGTACAAGTCGACCCGAGTGCGTGAGAGAGAACCAGTGGATCCAACGGCCGAGCAGACCACAGGGACAGCCAAGGTCGGATCTGGTCCAGGAGAAGATCTCGACATCGTGTGGTGAGTCGAGCGGCTCAGTCTTCGGTCGTTGTGTTTGTGTGTCGTACGCGCCCTACCTGCGTACTGTAGTACCTGCCGTCGACCGGGTTTTCGGGTACTCTCTGAGGCCGTGTATAATGTTTATTGAATGAAAATAAACCAGGTAGTTGTTATTGTTAATATTAAGTAATTATTTCCGGACGAGTGTGTGTGTGTGTGAGAATATCCGCCCTTCCCTCATTGCATGCATTCCAAGGTAAACCCTGGGCGTACAAGGACGGACCTACCAGCTGATGGGACATACGTAACCGACAAGGTGCGTTGGGGTAAAATCATAGGTTACACGATTCATTGGAGCTCGATATTTGTACATAGTCTCTATCTCTTCATTGATTTGTTGTTGCCTGTAGTGGGTACTTCATACATTTTAATGTTCTTGAAAAGGTCAGCGAAAAATGGCTGACGAAACGTCGGAAGAGTGAGTTAGTATTAATAAAAAAGTGACAGATTAAATTCAACCGAATTTTTGTTTGAACTTATGCAAGAGTAAGTCGTAACCCATTATGACGACTTCAATCAGACACCAGTGAAATTTTAAAACAGTTAAATAATGAGCTAGATGATGAATTCAACATCTTTCAGACTTCTTTGAGTGACACAGTACTAGCAAGAGCTTATGTACTACCTAAGATACACAAGCCCGGTGCACCGTTACGCCCGATTATCTCGTTAGTTGGGAGTCCGACTTATGTTTTAGCGAAGCTTTCATACAATGAAAATGTAACAGTCATAAAACCACCAAAGTCACATGTTAACAATAGCTTAGAACTTACAAAGAAATTAGAGTCTATACAAGTACCACCAGATTTTAATTTAATGTCTCTTGATGTGACCTCGCTTTTTACCAACATACCTCTACGTCTAGTTTTGGACAGCCTTGACAAGAAATATAACAATTTGACACGTTCACAGTTATCATTTGACTGCATACGCCGGACAATGCAATTTCTGTTTGCTGATACTTACTTTTCTTTTAATGATGTGTTCTATAGATCGATATGTCATGTCCGAAATTCACGACCTTGCCGAGATTGCGCATCGCCGTGATTTTCCGACATGACGATTCTCACGGGTTCGTGGAAGCTGTAAAACAGCAGCTGACACGGCCATAAACCTTCGCACACGCACCCGCGATACCGAGTCGCGCGTGTAGAGTCACGGGTTGCGTTGGAAATACCCGCGGCTTCGCAAATTAAGATCAGCGCCCGCGAAACTGCACATAAAAACTTGGGAGCCGAAACAAGACTCTCTCTTGTTATCTAGCTCGCGCCCGCTCCGGGTCTCTCGATATACCTTATCTCAATTCTGTACAACGTCGCGCGGACGTTCAAGTGTAAGCAACTCTTAGT
>CACVKI010141532.1:0-14647 GCA_902732785.1 Trichogramma evanescens | reverse complement strand
TCAAATACTTTCCTATATTAAAATTATCATTGGCCGACGACAACGATCACACAGAGGCTCGTCGGGCAGTCGAGCATCTGATGCACTTACTGCATCACAATATAAGAAAATTTCATGAACGTTTGACAAAAAGGTAATTAACTTACTAATTATAGATTAAAAGAAAAATCTACACCGTGATCCTTTTGAAGTTCGAACAAATTACTTCATTAGTCTCTTCAATCAAGTATAATAAAGGACAAGTATTTTTCGATTAATAATACTACTTTATCTGCAATCAAATGGCGTAAGAAAAAAGGACAAATGTTCGTGCGATAATCCAATGTAAATCGATTATCGAAGTGCGTTGAAATAGATTATTATTAGTTATGTGCACCCCAAAAGAGGATATTTCATTTTAAACCTCAATGCGAGAGACCTTTCCATCACACTTTCAGCCCATATTTAATCAAGTTTAATTATATTCTTCAGTCTAAATTCTCAAGTAATTTATCACTCGGCAAGTTCATTAGCTCGTTCAAACACAAGCACATGTTTAATAATATTTGATCGTATCACGAGGTCCTTCAGTTTGAAGTATTTAATGATTTACATATTGTTTTATTTGTTCCTATAATGGATTTTACACAATACCTCGTTTAAAAGTACATTTAGGTCGAATTACAGATGCAGTTCTACATACTTTTGTTTGCATTGCACGCATTTTCATGTGTACACGCATCGGCGGCTCTATAAGCTCGAAAGAAACGAGAGCTGAAACTTGTACGGATCGCATTATCATCGCCTTGGGATGTAAACGTGTGTATTCACTACTTTGAAAATTTCATAGTAACAGCGAAACAAGTCTCGATCTCATGTTTAATGTATACATGCAGTGAACATTTTTGATGGATCTGAGTTTCCAAAATTGTCGAATCTTCGCCGCGATCAATCTGCAGCGAAGCATCATCAATTAAGGCTCCCGGTACACGGGCTTACCACCTCCCTCCTTTTTGGTATCGCTATCATAATTCGCCTCTCTGTAGCTACTTTCTCGGAACAGCTCGCGAGAGAGATAATCCACAGTATCTTCTGTGCTGCCTCCCTCAGCCATTCTCTTCCTTTTGGTGTATATGAGCGCAACACAGCGTATATAGCCAAGAGTAGAAACTTTGTTCAAGTAGTGTTATAAGCCTTCGGGTGTATATGTACGTACAGCAAGCGATCGAATAGATTTCAAGTATTTATCGCTGCCTAGTCGCAAGAGTAAATCCTTAAGTATACACGTGAGCTATGTAGGTGCAGCGCGTACATTGCAGCTGTTGGTACATAGCGCAGCAGAATTAGGACCGAACGCGAAAAGAGAAAGAGAGAGAGTTTATCTGTTGAGTTAAGAGCTCAAGGCGTCAAGATATGTATAGGTATATATGTTGGCGTCGTCCGGGGCGCGAGAGGAAGATTTAACGCCGCTGACAAGCCGTAGACTCCGAGTCTTTAAGTTGTTAGAGAGCGAAAAGTTACATGTGTTGGGAGAGTTTTGAAAAGTATCGCACACCGACGTACGTTACGCCACGGCCGAGTTTAGTCTGTGAATGTGATGAAATTGGTTGGAAAACAAATGGGAGCACGAGAATAGGAGTAGCTAAATTTATGCCATTTTTTTAGTGATATTATCGCTTTGCCAGGATTTGTCGGCTAATTTATCATTTCGAATAGCAAAAACAATTGAGACAAAGTGAGATGAGCACGTATCGATATTTTGCTGGCAAATCCAAATTAATAATGGTAAATAATGCACCGAGAATAAAGCATCGATATTTATGATAATTCAAAGCCCCTACTGGCGCTGGGTAAACTCGGGTGTTCATAGGATATTTATACACATAACCCAGCAGAGTTATTAAATAGCTCGACCAGTACATATGACCGATTCTCAGTAAATTCGAAAGTCCAAAATGTTTTGTTGTTGTCGTGAAAAACTTGTTCTTGATGTCATACATGTTTCCAAAGAGACTGTCAATCGGCCTTTTTCAGAGGCCTAAAGTTTTTCTGGAATTCAACGTTACTTTTAATCCTACAAAAATACCTTCCTTTGATGAAGAAAGTACTGGAGAGCTTCTTTTACTGAAAATTATCAAAACTTTTTGAAAAAACTTAAACCAAAAGAGTCTGAGCACTCTAGAAACTTGCAGAGAAACTTGAAGATTGAAATCGAATCGAATTTGATCTTAACTTTCATCCCCATTTTCGTTTACACTAGAAATAAGCATGAGTTTTGGAAAAATGTAAACCTTAGGACTGATCATATATTACTCTTAAAACAATAAGAGTTCTTAGACATGTATGACATCCATAAAACAAGTTGTTTATGCTTGCAAAAAAATTTTTTTGTCCATTCGATTACACGGAGAATCGGCCATATAGACGCACATCTGAGGGGGTCAAAAGCGCTGCGCATTTTAGTCGTTACGTTATATACATAGGCAGGCACGCGTGCACGAGCCCGAATAGATATCATGTCCTATAGGCGTAGGCGCGACACGCGGGTCATCATATCGCGCATCCATATATAAGAAGTCGTTCATGCGTGCTTTAGGCTTTGCCCGCACACACGTACAGCCATTACACAGCAACTGTGCCTACATATAAACGCCTTTACAATAATACTGCGCCGAGGATTCGTTTGCCTCCATGAGGGCTTACTCGATTTACCAAATGCATATTGTATGCGGCGGTCGGCCGCATCTATATTCTATATCTATTTTGAGGGCGAAATAACGTTTGATGATATAAATCATGACTGACTGCTACGCCAGAGAGAGCTCGTTTATAATATACGCCTGTGTTGGACTTATCGTCGGCAATGATTGTTAATGTCTTGCGCCTGGGAGTGTTACCCCCACCTGCAGACACGAGCTTTCCAGGCAGAGGCTTTCTGCGTTTGAATTTATTAATTGATTGAACGCGCGTAATTACAACTGTTTGTTATCTTTCGATTTCTAATTAAAAATTACTCTTGATTTATTAATTCAACATGGGTTTTCGGTAACAGCAACCGATTTACAATTGCACGCACAAATAATTGTGGGAAAAATTAAAAATAGAAATACTATTAATTTTCTCGTTCAACTTTGTGAATTCTTTATCAAAATTGTGGCTTTTTCACGTTATAATGCCGCGAGACGGGATACGTGTGTAATAAATTTCAGTGGCACTTCGTATACAATTGCAGTTTCCGCTTGCATTTTTTCCTGTGCTCCTGCGATCCGAAATAATGCAAGGCTACACGATCTGGCATTTCATCTCATAAATAAATTTCCATTTCCGTTGTGACATCTCCACCTGAATTGCTTAAAATTTAACGAAGAAAAAAGTCGAATGTCCTCTGGTGAATCGGCGTATATGAAAGTGTGTGAGCGTGTGTGTGTATTGCTCTTTGACCTTTGCTTTGCAAAGTTCATACCTCTGGCATTTTCGTAACATAAGAAAAAATGTAGGAAGAAGAATTTAGAAAACTTCAGCTTCTGCACTTTACATAAAGAATGAGCCCGCGTCATCGTCCAATATGTCAGTATTTGCTTACCATGCATTTATTTTTAATCGACGACAAGCATTAAAAAAAACTTCAAAAGATCTAGAATTACATGATCCACGCTGATTCGAGTCGATAAATTGAGTCTTTTTTTATGCACGACACTACTTGAACCCGATGAGAGTATTTTTGAAAAAATAATGTTTTTCGATAACTCATATGTTTCACGATCGAAGAGTTTTATCTTTAACCCAGTTCGAGTAACCATATGTATGTGCATTCTATAAATGTATCTTATGTCGCTTATTCGTGCACTTCAGAAAAATATCTGCCATCTTATTTCAGAATCATACTAGCCCTTCCTTTTCCATGCTGCGTGTGCCTAAGAAGTCTTTTTTCCACTAAAAATAAAAATAAACTTATGCAACAATTATAATGAATGTCCTTGTAATTAAAAAATTGGCTCGAAACAAAATGTGAATTCACCTGCTTTAGCCCTCTATGAGCAATATTACGAAATTACCAAATTGCGAATACGAGACTGGCCGACTTCTTTACACTAACTCCTCTTCTAAACAGACGATTAAAATTAGTCTCAAGCTGTCAATAGAGTAATAAACCATATTTTGTTATAACCACTACACTCGTAATCGTGCGCAACTACACGTCTACTGGCATGCTACTGCGAAACAATGCTTATGACTACAGCGCTTAAAAACTCTTCACCCTAAAACCTCATTATTTTTGAAAGAAAAGATTATGCAAATTAGATATTTCGTCAGCTTTTGATACAATGTTTCTTGTTTTCTGCTTCTTGGACACTCGGCTATAATTAAAACTTTGAATATAGAATCTTTAATCATGAAAAAATTTTTCTCATAGATCTCGATACATTTAAATTTATTCGAAATAGCTTTATCAATAGCACATACAAATAATAGTTAAATAATCAAAATTACACGAAGAGAGGCTTTTCTTAATTTGAAAAATGGTACTTATTTTCCATTTGAATTTCGACCGTACACACGTCAACGCGACCTTTTCTAGCGCTAAGGGATTCTCATTTCAACTCGAAGCAAATTTACCTTCCAGTCCTTTCAGTGCACACTTTGCAGAGAGAAAAAGAGAGAGACTAGTAGTACACTTGGCATATGTAGGGCTTTATTCCTAAATCTGTAGGTACCTGACGCTGGTTAATTAACAGGCCGCGTATAAGGTTTCTCTTTTAAACACTGCTAATGTGCTGTAGCGCACTGTGCAAACCATGTACAACAAAAATGTATAAGCTTGGCCTTTTTTAACGTCCTACGTTCCATAGAAAATTTTGACTGGGAAAATTTTGCGCCAGTGAAAACGAGGTCGTCATTAGTTATTGAGTTGGCGTGAAGAGACCTCGTAAATTTCATTTTTTGTGCAATTTTTCATTAAAAGCTTTTATGGTTGAACCTATGATTATAGAAAAAAAATTTTGAAAATTGATAAAAGAAATTCGTAGGCCTTGGGTAAATTACCGTCTTAGCTCGCGGCCTAAGAGACAAGGGATGACGAGTCAAGAGACAAATAACTTGGAGACTGGGTTTAGTACTGAATAAAACCGTGTATTGCGTATCATATTCATAGAATAGTATGGTTACTTATGCAAGTCTTGATATGTGAAGTAATCGTCAACACATAATCGCTAAAAAATTTACCCAAAATTGGATAAATACCCGATTTTTTAATCCTTTTCAGAATATTCCAATAAATATGCGAGAAAAATTTGCTCCTTGATAATTAGTAGTTAAACATTAGTAACTTGATTTATAATGAAAAAGAACAAGAAATTTCAAGTTAGGCATAAAGGAGGAAAATTTACTTAAAGACGCCACAAAAAATTATTGACGACAATCTGGGTTCCAGAGTTGAAGCGATCTCCTAGTTAGTGCAATAAATGAACTTGGTGTCCTCGAAATTTCCATTCCTTAAAAATCAGTGGTGAAAGGAATCGTAAGATCTTAAGATTGAAAACATATATAAGTCCATTAGGAATGATAGATGTTTCCATTAGTCACCAGAACTTAGGATGCAACAGCCAGTGATACATGGATATCACATGTCAATTACAAAGATAGTACAATGTAGGATAGTTTCGTACTCCATGACTACTCCTATAGCTCGTTATGACCATGCGCAACGTTTGCAACACATACATTATTTGCAGAACAAAATAGGAGACTTTGGTTTCTCTGCTACTAATAACTTGTTTTGGCTCATGCAACATACCAGACAATTTAAGAGGCCCTGGTGCACTTCTCTTTACCGAGGAAAGCACGCTAAACTTAATTGTAACAACGATCGACACGACAACGGCGTAGTTCCACGCTTTAATAATTAAATTGGATTATATTCATCGATGTAAATACTATCTCTTCCGTTGCTCGTTCCCAAAGGCCTTCAATGTTCGCAATCCTCAGTTACAAATGTACTTAAACAATAATATAGCAAAACACTATAGAGAGTTATTTACCATCATATCCTCGTATTTATCAATCCAACGATGGTTTGGAGCAATAATGCGTAACAATGAAACTATTTATGTGGGGCTTATCTACGCGTCGAGCTATGTACTGGAAAAGTTATAATTTTACCCTCAGTTTCAATTTTAAACTTTATGATTATCAAAGAATTTTGCTGAGAAATATTAATATAATAGGAATTTCATTAATTTGAAGTTAAAACGCAAAATAGAATTATGTACATTTATCACCATTGCAGTTTTATATAACACATTCAGCAGTCGAGTCGATTGAAGAATAATATTTTGAAACGACTAATTTAAATATTTAACGCAACGAGAGCATCTTCATTGTACGCACAGAGTCGCGCCCTTCCGAGAGCACTGCGCTAATAATCATTAGTTGTAGTCGCGTCGAAGTGACGTTTTCTCTCTATACACTCGCGTAAATAAATATATATAGAGCAACTTTAATGCAAAGTTAATTTATGTCTATCGCTCGAATTCGCTTGTCTCGCGCGCGCACAGGCCCGAATCATAATTAGCTGCCGGCTACATGCGCACAAACATTATCCTCCCGAGCGCGCACCGTGTTAATTAATAATTCAATCGCATTTTCTAACTTATTTATATATTTTATGTAATAGAAATCATTACGGGCAACAAATGGCGTGCGCGCATGCCACTGCGAATAAAATGATCTAATTTAATCGCGTGCGCGCGCGCTGCTCTCGGTAATAGAATGCGAGTGTTTGCGCATGTAACATAAACAATAAGTCGCCCTGGCCCTCTTGTAGTCGAGGGCGGATACACAAATTTCGCGGTTAACGCCACAACGTCAAGCCTAGGGCACTGCGCGTCGACTCGACCGGGTGATTTACGAGCTTCAACGTCGACAAATGTGCTCGAATCTAAATTTCATCGTTTACTCCAGCTGCTTCGAACGCACGGCATACATTACCCACACCCTTGCGTTAAAAAATACGTATATTATCTATAATTTTTTCTGTATAACTTGCTTACATGTATTTGCGGGAAAGTGAAAGTAAAAATGTTCTCTCTGTGACCTCAGAAAATGTAAATCCAATCAGCTTGGCTTACATTTGACTTTTCTGTACATGCACATTGATACGGAAGCTCGAAGACTGGTAGAGAAGTGTACATAAAAATTTCTGTATGACATGTACATCGTATGTGCGTTGAACATCAGTTATGTGTGAGCAAAAGCACATTTACACATACGTGAGCATGAAAAATATCCTCGGAAAAAAAATCCGTCGACTTTCGCAGCATTATGTGGCTGCATGAAGGAAAAAGTGCGATAATATTAACGACGCCTTGAGAAGCGGAGTAATACGTACGCGCATAGGTCCATAGTTTACGATGCTAGCGTGGAAAATTAAGGAAAATATTATAATTATCGTTGCCTATTAATTTTCACCGAGGAAAAACGAAGCACAGGTGAGCTCGAGTAGCCGGAGAAGCAGGTCGTTGTAAATTTAAATGCTCATTTCGAATTCAATTTTAGTAAAAGTACACCGCGCTCCACCACGACTAGAGATGTTGTATATGCAAAACTTTCTTCCTGACTACTCGACTTATAATATTCCGATTTTTACGCGCTTAGCCTTGTTTACCGTGGACTTTTTTTCTATGCATATAGATATATTTACTCTCGGCGCACTGGTGATGCATAGTTCTGTAGTGCTGTAACTGGAATATAGTACGGAACTAGAGTTGGAGTATTCATCATCTATACATGCGTAGGGGGCATGAGAATTTTTCAAGAGTTGAATTTTCTGCAAAAATATCGTATTCAACATTTTTGAGCGACGTACACAGAGCAAAATGTTCATGTAATTTTTTTTCGAAACATCCCATTTTCCACACTCAAGCTCTCGGGTATTTTCTATGTGAAGCGTGCCACCCCCATTGCCGCAATATAGCATGTAAAATATATACACGGCTCTCACCTGCGGGAATTGCAAAGTCGCGTCATCGTTAATCGCATTAAAAAATCTCTCAGGAAAAAGTCGTGTTGTGGTTGCACAATCAATTTCCATACAAATACTCAAGATATCGCGTGGAAGTCTAGCGGCATCAGTCACAAATGTATAACCGTAATTCACCGACTCGTCGCGTATTTATATCATATACATATCAACTTGAAGCGGGTCGTGGGAGAAAGGAACAGAATACCTATGTATATCCGCATTCACACACTAGGCACACTTGGAAAATTAACCGAAGAGGTACTCTATTTGCAAATAAGCTCTTGCTGTTATACCTATGGAGTACGAGCGACCTGCTTAAAGAGAGAGAGAGAGAGAAAATCTTTCTCTTCTGGTATATCGCTGTGTGTGCGTCAGTCGCAGGTTCACGCACACATACACGTTATAATTTCCAGCCTTTATTTAAACGCTGCAGCGCAGTGCAGTATACAGTATACTGCGCTGCGAATATTCGGGTTGCTGTTGCTGCTCATGCCTGTTTCGTTCTGCCACTCGGAGCGAATGATTTATGCGGTAAACTAGAGAGTTGGATAGGCGTTTTGTTCGCCATTCCCAGACACTTGCACCTTCTATATACCGCGCTGCACACACATAAACTAGGTGCGTGTGTAAGCCACTGCTGCACGCTCTCTCCCTCTCTGTATGTATGTCAATCTCATATACAGTCAAATGCTCGTCGTCGCCGCGGCGCTCGCTTTCTTCGTATTTTCTCGCGCGCGCCGAGTGAAAATTACCCTCGCGCGGAGTCAAGAAAAAGACGGCTACTTGTTTAATCTGTAGTCTGCCGTGCGCTATATAACTATTTCCTTTCTCAAAGCTCTCGTTCTGTTTACTTGCGTGAAATGTGCACTTTGCCGCGCCATCTAGCAGCATTACTACTTTGCCCTGCGCGCCGAGCTTATTCTTCTTCGCGCTTTTCGAGATGTTATCACTAGGATTTAACGACCCTTGTACAACTGCCGCCGCCGCCACTGTCGCTGCCGCTGCGCAGTGTCTCGACGCTCGGGGAAACGAGAGCAAAGCAAGAGAGAGAAAGATATCGCGATGAAAAATGCGTATTTATGCTTTAGAAAATAAAAGCAGATGCAGCAGCAATAGGACGACGTTCGTGCTTGCAAAATATCCTAGGATCAAAAACAAATTCGATGTGCGTAGCTGTACATTCGAAAGAGAAAAAAAAATCTAGGTAATTTTACGATATGTCTCTGTAAAAAGGAATAATGCACACGCGAGTATGAAAAATAAATATTGTTCTCGCGCACGTCTCTATAAATTATTAGATGCTTTCTTCTCTGCGTATCGTTCCCTACATTTTCTCACGATCTTACTTTTAGCGATGCATCATTATGAATAAAGTATCGAGGCATTGAAAAATGTATGCGTGACCTGAAAAAAGGTCCTCTCTATGTTTGGTCTCGGGGCAAGTCGAATCTAGCTTTTAAATCAAAAAAATGCAAAACGAGCGGCAGTGAACTACTTTCGTGAGCTTCTATTCCGATTGTAATACGCACGCTCACTCACGAGCTTGCGAGGGCTTTCGTATTCTCTGTGTGCTCCATAAGCACGAAATTCCTGTACATTTATTTCGCCGCATGTATATGAAAGATATACACTTCTGAAGGACCTGACGAAGCGGCGGTGCTTAGCGACGCGTGTCACGCTCCTCTGACATAATGTGTGACGCGTTACACGGAGACTTGAACACGTGTTCGCGACTGCTTATACATATACACGTCGCTGTATTGTATTACAAACTTACGCGCGTGGCAGCAACCCTGCCGAATAAGCAAGCAGAAAAGCAGCAAAGAAACGAGGCATTTACGGCTGCACTGAGAGAGAGAGAGAGAGATGCCAAACAGACACTGAGAAGAAAAAACTAGTCAAAAATATCTTGCGACGTGTACAACTCGCTAGTTGCAAGATCTATAACCGCCTTACATACATTATGATGTGCACAACTTGTATGTTGTGATAATGTAGCTGTGTACGACTAGACCTTTTCTTACATAATCTGAAAAAAATTTCAACTCTTCGTCTATTATTTTGAACTTACTTCTTGAAAAAGAAGAAGAAAATTTTGTAAGATATAGCCAGCTCACAAGTTATAATTTTATCGAATTGTCGCTCTGGTTTAACAACGTCGATGAAATTCATTTGAATATTTCGGGTATCGATTTTAGATATAGGGCATACTCAAATAGATATATGCAGCGTACGTTTACACTATATATAGCGAACGTATAAAGGATTGTTAGAGTCACAGTAAACAAGATTAGCAGACTTTATATCTGCTGCTCGCGGTTTGCATTCGTCAAAATTTTTGTTTTCACGCTCGCGCACATACTGCACTGCATCGATATCTTTTGCTAATTGGTCGCGTTGCTAGTCATTACGGATGCCCGGTCGGCCAGCCACGCGCGACAGGATCGTTAGTTTTAATTGGATAAAATTGAATTTAGTGCTATGTTTTGGCTTAAAGCCTCTTTGCCTAACAACTTCGAGCAGCCACTAGTCCGCCAAGTTTCTAATATTGTTTGTTAAGAGAAATTAAACCTCGCTTGCGACATAACATAACGCGAAATAGAATCTTTTTTGTGATTTTTACGAGCGTGACACGATTATACGGATTTTTCCTCTCGATGTGTGAAATCACTCGTGACTGCTTACACACTCCGCAGGCAACGTATGGATAGTAGCGATATCAGCACATCCTTGCGATCGATCAATTACAAGTCAGCGGAGCTGTAACCCATCGGTATAAACAATAAGAGAAACGTGTTAATTCAGTCGCGAAGCAGCGACACGCGTTATACCCACGTGTTTATCATTCGCTCAAGCTCGTTTATATATACACAGAAACGTATGTGCATGGGTGCATGTTTGTGTTTGTTCATCGTCGGAAATGTGCTTGCGCGCGATGCAAGAGAAAATCCGGTTGAAAGCATAACGCCGCGGACGCGACAACGATCCATTTGAACGATTGCTTTGGCTTCGAGTGCTACTGCCAGCTTCTGTACTTTTGCGCGCACTCGCCTGTGTGTGTGTGTGTGTGTGTGTGTGTTTACAAACAGTTACGTGGATGTTGAAGTTTCTCCGGAATCTATATATACACGCATATATGATGGAGCTTAGAGGTTTCAATTTAAATTAATATTTCGAGTCTGCCTGTGAGCGATAAAAGTTCATTGGTAAGACTTCGTGATCGAATGTGTGTAATGCAATATTTAAGGGTAGCGAGATAAAAGCTTTCGCGATAGCATGCAGGTATATGCATATGCGCAGCCTTGAGCTGAGGAAATCTAAATATTGTACTTGGCATGATGTAACGTTATTTTTTTGCTGACGTTGATCTCGAGATCTATAGGCACTCTCTTTCCTTCTTTTGGCAAACATATCCTTACGATATTATGTTGACATTATAATTCATTTTTAACGATGCGTCTGACAACATCGACTCCGTACCACTCGTAATTCGTGTACTTACACATAATTATGTGAACTCGATTACAAGGGAACTTTTCTCGAATTTTTTCTCGCAAACATTCATTTATTAATTTAATCTATAGTTTTACGTTGGGTATGCAAGAAGAAATAGCGAATATACAAAGAAGCCATGCCTATGCAATACATTACACCAAACAGCGAGAATCCTGTAGAAACAATGGCTGCAGCGAACACAGGCAGCAGTTTTCAAGTCAGCTTCGACTCGAATGTGTACAAGAACGAAAGGGAGATACGGACAGAAAACGAGATATTCTATATATATTCGTGGTAGTAAAAAACAGCGTACGGAATTAACTTTACGATCCAACGACGAGGAGCGTCGCGTGTCCAAGAAATGCGAGGGAAAATATATAATGGAGATGAAAAAAAGGGAAAAAGAAAGTAGCCGAGCTGCAATGAAACAAAAAAGAGGAGTTGCAGGCAGGCAACGTCAGGTACAGAGGCCGAGTATCGCGAACACGCAGCAGCGCTACACGTCTGTAATTGTCAAGTAGCAGCTTTATGACGACTACAAACACTTGGCATGTCCAGATGTTGTATGTATGTATATATAGCTACACGTCTGTGTGTACGAGTATATATACCGCGTCAAAGCCCTTATCGACGTGTCACATACAAATCATTCGATCCAGCGCACGTTGTATATACACACATGGCACGAAAACGCCAGATTATAGTGGATGATGTGACGAGGTACGTATGTACACATACACAGAGATCTCGTGACGTCCCGGCCTCAAACGCTACATGCGGATCTTTTGCGCAGCCAAGATATTCCACTCGATTTCCTTAAGAATTCGACAGTTTGCATGTGGCATATTGATTTTTGATCGCGAGATTTTCAGCCTTAATCATATTTTTTTAGAGCAAGCCGATACAAGCCAATCACTTTATAAGTTCCTCCAAGAGGAAGACAATTTTGGTGAACTTTAGAAAAAACATAAAATGCGTTGAATATGAAGGATCAAACAATAAGAAAAATTAGTTCGAAAACTACGCGATTAACTGCTGTCGCGTTTTGAGTGGGGTTAAATTTACGGCGAAATGCATCTGAACAGTCTTGATATTTAGTTAGGAGCTCTAGGACGTAATCCAAACTTTCAGCTGGGTATAATTTTGTTGTTTGCCAACTACACCCTGTACTACTTTACAGGAAAGTTAATGAGCCATAACGCGAGGTAGTAACTCAGCAATTATTCCCAAAAACTTCTTGAACTTGAAAAGACAAAAAAAGGGAAGGTTAATTTTGATAAACAACTGCAACGTCTAAATAGCTCAGAAACGTAGATCCGAGTGGGTTTCAAACCATTGTAGAAATTTCCGAATATTCGATTTCGTTATTAGCCATGTAGAGATCAAAGCCAAGAGGGTCAGTATCAGCGGCAAACTAAATTAACTTGTCCCTAAGCCAGCCAATTATCTTCACCTTTCCTGTAATTGTGCCGACAAAGCCCCGAGCCTGTGCTATTCGGAATAATTACAAACGCTTTGATATCAGCTCCGTTACCTCGACACTATGTATGTTCTATTGAGTGCGCCTAAATTAATGAATTTCACGCGCTAAAAGTACAATTAAAAAGGGAGCGATGATTTTTTTTCCAATCATCCATGTACCTTTTACGTGAATGAATACTCATTTTATTTTAATATTCATTTTAGATGAATATTTTAACTTTATATATTGGCAAATACAAAATACATAGTAATAATCGAAGGGCATTTTTTTCATTGCAGTACATTTGTACAATCCTAAGGTTCGCGATGCTGAGATATACATGACACCTTGTGATAAAATCGCATAATGGTCCGTGTGGGCTATTAGTATTTCAGTTATACAGCAGCGCTTATGCGTATGGATTTTAGTACACGTGCAGAGTACAGCACGTTTGGGAGGTATCGAAGCTCGTACGCGTGTGTTTCCGTGCGCTTGCAATGCACATAATACAGGTATTATAACGGCGTGTTTTACGCGGGCTGTTTTGGCCAAACTGATATTTCCTGGCTTTATATTTCGATATATTATCCTTTATTCCTTGCCAAGGCAGCTCACGATCTCTTGCCTTATCCCTCCTCACGTATAATTGAGATTTTATCACTGTCTGCGTACTAATACCTGCGCGTCGGGCCCCCGCAGGTCTAGCTCGTTGGTAAGCTACTAAAAACACACCATACAATACCGAGGCTCTTTTGATGCAAAATGTTATTACAGTCAGCCCAAGAGTAAGGCTAGAATTCATAATATATAATAGTGCGCGAGCGAAGGGGGGTGCGTGGGCGAAGGCGCTGTACATCATAATGACGCGCGCGAGTTACATCGGGCGTGAGCGCGAACGGAAAATTGTTTTTCCTTGCTACTCGCGCGCAGCGCATGGGCGTGTTATTATACGCGTACGGATGACCCGAAAGGATTTCTTGCCCCATTATTAGTCTTTACGATACGCAGCTGCAACTTTATATTTTTGCATTATATGGCACCTGTTATAAGCGCGCGCGCGCGTATTTAGAGGTGTATATAATGTAGCCAATGAGCTCGCCTGCAGATGTGAATTACGCTATGAGTCAAAAGTTTACGATACTATATTAAGTGCGTTTTCATTAGCTGATATTAAAATTCATAATTATTATTATTATTATTATTATTATTTATTGCCAAAATATTCTTTTTCATACATAATAATTACAAAAAGGACCTATAGAAAGCATGTATACCCGTAGGTTTGGTCCTATAAATGGTATATTTCAAATTAAAAATATAAAAAAAGTCGAAAATCGGTCCGTCACAAAGCTTCCTCTATGAGGAAGCAAAAAAAAATGAAAATATATAAAAAAAGAATATTAACTCCAGGCCATTCCAAAAGCCCAATAAACATAAAAAAAACCACTGCCAATGTATTGGCAAGTAGCTTCCTCATACTTTTTTTTTTAACTTGAAAATAATTTGGAAATATAAATATCATATTTATCTAATTTGTTCACAAAACAGTTTCAATCATAAATTATTTCTGTCTGTAGAATCAATTGCCAACGTTCCTCTATTCTTTGATACATAATTTTTATCGAATTTTTCACGATAACGTAACAATTAAGGTTTGTTCCCTCAAACAAAAAAATAATTTGAAAATATGA
>CACVKI010141529.1:0-38350 GCA_902732785.1 Trichogramma evanescens | reverse complement strand
ACACACACACACACACACACAAAACGATGCACTGCGCTCCGATGCGCGCGAATTCCATATTAATGTGTACTACTATACACCGACGAAAGCTGCGTAATACATTATACAGCGGACTGCACACATCTACCCTGTGCCCATACAGGTGTAAGTAATACACGATAGGTAGGTAGGTAGAGTAGGTTGAGGTACTCTCCTCTTGCGGATCATCCTCTTGTGCCGCAGCTACGAGTGTTATATACCCCCGTGCTCGCCACATCATCCGCATATAACACTGCAGTCAGCAGCAGCGTCTCAAGCGCTGTCCCATGTGCCGTCGTGCACATGTATTATATATATGTAATACACCTACGTCTAAGAGATGCTGCTGCCTTCGAGCTACAAGAATAAAGTAGTCGGCCGAGGAGAGAGAGACTGCCTGATGTTGCACACATATACACTGCACTGCACTACACACATACCACAAGACGTAATATCGCTCGCTCCTCCGGCCTCACTTACTAGCTTCTCTTTTATCTAGACGGTCATCTCTTGAGACTCTCTCGGGCGCGCGCGCGCGAGGGCGAGCTTCTATATCACACTGTAGCTCGTCTCGTACACACTTTGACTTCTTCTTTTTGCCTCCCGCGCGTTCTCTTCCGCGTCACTCCCGCGCAGCAGCACCAGCATCACCGACCCAAGTCTTATTACCTTAAACACTTATGATATACCGTATAGATAGCCGGGGCTATCGTGTATACTGCACACACACACACACACACACACAAATACTAACACAAACACACACGAGACACGTATCTTCAGCTTTTATATAATGGCACGTAATGCGCCGAACTGCACTCGTCGAACAACACACTCACTCTACTTTTTCCCTCGAAAACTTTTTTAACAATCCCTCTATCGCGCGAAACGTCGAACGGGAGTAGTTTTTCAAAAAATGCAACGGTAAACCGTTCGGCGCAGCGCCGCGTTTACACACAGTCGAATGATAATAATATTACGTAGCGGGCCCACGACCGATGGTACGCGCCCATTGTTGCGAACTGTTATTAACTCAAAGACAAAACAAAACGTTTTCTCAACAATAACCTTTTCTCTCTCTCTCTCTCTCTCGCGTGAAAAAAAAAAGAACGAGCGAATTATTTAAATGCGTGGAACATGCGCGGTTAGGCGCCGCCGGTTAACCGGTTAAAACGCACTCGGCGCGAAACGTCGTCACCAACCGGCGTCGTGTGTGCACTGCTAAGAGTCGAGAGGCGATAGATATACGTTAGCGCGAAAAGAGAGAGAAAAAGAATACACTGGAGACTTCCGAAGAAGCACTTCTCGTTGCAAACGTCATATTAGAACGCAGAATGAATAGATACAGGTAACGTATGTGTGACGGAGTGCGAACGCAATACCAATTAGCGCGGGATCATGCAACGAACAATGACGCGATCGTCAGTTTTGAGCGCTGCATGTTTGAATCCAGTGCTCGAAAACGCATCGTTCGATTCGACGGTTGGCACAAGTTTATATACGTACGAATACTAAGTATGCATGCTTATACTTTTGTTTTGCTTTGACTTTCAAAGTATGATAGTAGGCTATCGTATACACATACACAATCAAAAGCTACGCATTACGCACGCTTATGTGTGTAGTTCATATCTGCAAGGTATCGAGTTGCCGGCCACTGCCGCGCCGCTACTGCTGCTGCTGCTGTCGTCACTGCGTAAACATTGGCACGCTCTCGCACAAAGGTATTCCCGCAACATTACATTTGACCAGTCGCTCGTCTTACTTCGCAAGAAGCAATTCATCATCGCAGACATTGTATTTTTATTACAGAAGAGAGTTTCGGCGAGAGTCTTATCGATTCGGTCGCGCCCCGAACGTTATACGACGTGTACAACTCTGCACGACCAAGTATCGAAGCTATTTTTGTTTGCTCGACAGTTTGTGTCCACGCGGTGCGTCGTATTGGACGCCTCGTCCACGCATTTACAGCAACAGAGATTACAAGAACAAAGAGGAAAACTCGTTCAACGAAGCAGACTGATTTTTCGTCCCAGTGCTGCTGCTGCTGCTGCTGCTGCTGTTGCTGCGTGAGAGCCGGTTCGACCGTGTGATGCACCTGCAACGACGTAGACGACTGTTACACCTCGACGACGAGACGTCGACTCGCTGCTGCCGATTTCGAACGTTTCACGCGACTACTGCTGCCCGTTGCACGACGGACTGATAAGGTGAGCTATATGTATCATACTTTGTTCTGTTTACTATTCGCGGCTGCTCTTCTTCGTGCTTTTTTTTCGAGTGATTATTTGCGTTATCGCGAATGTAATGATTTCTCGACTCGACTCGACGATGTTTTTAATGGCAAAAATGTCACGCTCGACACAGTGCGCGAAAAGTGGATCGCGTAACGACGTAGTGTCTCTCATATCGTCGTTGGTTTCGAGGTTAGGCGCGGCACGCCGGCTCTCTGCGTTTTCGTTTTGTTATTATCGTGTAATTGTTGCTGTGTAGCTCGGGCCGTGTTTGGTTATGCTCGAATAAACGTTGTTTCTTGCACAGTGCATCAAGCCGCGAGTTTCTTCGCAGATTTGCATAAATATTTTCAAGTTAGCCAACGTTCGATTACGTTTGTGTGTTGCTGTGCTGCAGAATCGAGTCGCGCGTTGAATCAGTGATGCACTGCGACGTCGCTTAGTTGTTGTTGTTGACACACTGGCCATTAGGCATCGACTTCGATGGTGTTCTGTTTATGCTCAATACCTACTCTAATTTTCAATCGTTAAACGTTCATTTTAAAATAATACAAAATTAAAAAATGGGAAATTTTTCGTCAGTCTTGGCGCAAGATCCTTCCGACGAATCGATGAACGTGGACATGGCATCGGATTCGGAAACCATCACCCCAACGTCGGAAGACGCACAAATGAAGAGCGCAGACGCGCCACCTGCGACGGAGGACAAAAAACTCGCCTTGCTGCAGTGGGAGAACGAGAGGTTGAAGGAATTTTTGACGGAGAGAAATACCGAGCTGAGAAAGCAATTCAACATGCTGCTGGCCCTGCAGAACGAGATCATGAAAATTTGCAAGGATTATAGAATAAAATTCACCGAGGCCAATTATTTGATCAAGTTGCTGTCTGAGAGGGTAAAAAATTCCGTACGTTTTCTTTTCTATATTCCTACAAAATTTTAAATTTAAAATTTTTATATGAAATTACGAATCCTTATTGCAGGCACAAAATGACGAGAGAACGGTCGACGCGAACGGCGAAAACGCCGCTGCACCAGTCCAACCGATGAGCACCGAAAATATGTCGGAGATACATAAAGTTTTTCACACGTTGATTGAAAATATCAAAATACCGAACGACGTGGAGCTGCTCTCGTTGATGGACGATAAGTACAAAGAGTATTTGGAGGGGAAGTACCTCGCCGAAATGAACGTATTTTTAAAGCAATTAGCGGAAAATGTAAGCCACGCGCATTTTATACAACGTTGTATGAATTCGACTCTATTAATTACTGTTTTTACAGAAATGTGATAGTAACGACGTGGATGTGGAGAACGTCGATAGTCAAAAGGAAAAGATGTTGGACTTCATCAGATGTTTTCAAGAGCAATGCCTTAAGCATTTGAATCCTGAGGAATTACCGCAGAAATGCTCCAATTTCATCAATAATGTAAAAAGTATTGTCATTCGCAATAAGGAATTGCAATTCAAACGTCTAGATAAAGAAAATAGCAACAAGCTGTTTAGTCAATTAAAAACCGTAACTGATATTCAATTACAAATTATAAGGGATGAAACGGTGACTGCCAAAGTTCAACGAAATCTTCTTCAAACGTTAGTGGATTATGATCGGGTAACCGATATTTTTACGGTATTGAAAAATCAATCGCCCGTTGATTTTAATAGTGTAGAACTTAATAATAAAGACTGTAAAGTAGATAGCGGTGAGAAAAATGATGAGGAAGCGGAAGACAGCGAAGAAGCTAGCAGTGACGAAGAAGAGGAAAACGACGAAAGTCAAAGCAGCGATGGAGATAATGCTGAAGAGAAGCCTGCCGCTGAGAAAAAACAAGGCCCCAAAGAAAATAAAGTCGCATTTATCGAACTTGATTATATAAAACAATGTGTAAAAAATGACAAGTTAACGGAAGAACTTGCAAAGGCGCAGCAAGAGGTGAAAAACCGTGATACGGTTATCCAAGCACTTCGAGAGGAAATTTCCAATATGTGTGACAAGGTACAGATTGTTAATATTTTTTATTTCAATTTTCTAACGTATATAACTTTGAGTTAATTTACTTTTTTAACTGTATTTAGGAGGACATAATTACTGCTTACAAATTGGAGGCTGAAATGAGAGATTTCGAAATAATAGATTTGCAGCAAGCCGAAAAAGAATATCTTCAACAAATACAAACATTATCGACCACAGTTCAAAATCAAACGGACGAGCTCGAAAGATTGCGACAAGCTGCCGGACCTAATCAACCAGCTCAACCTGAAGTACTTTAAGCTAGTTATAGTTATGTATATTTCAAGCTGTAATGTATACTCTAATTAAGGTGAAACGAATGAGTGATCGTATAAATAATTTTTTAATTAGGTACTAATGTTTTGAGAATGTGTTCAAACGTTTCTTTGAGGAACGAAAGATTTATGAATCAAAATATTTATTAAGCTAAAAGATTACTTTTACTTTTTAAAAGTATATGAGCCTAAATAAATATTTATTTTTATATCTAATCAAGTTTTATTTTATTATTTTAAATTGTGCACATCTACAATGCTAGAATATTATGCATATTTTGAGAAATTCAAATTGATTTCAAGAAAATTTTAATTGAAGCGGTAAAATGAGTTCGAGATGTGTAAGGTAATATCACAGCTCTCTAAAAAAATGATTATTCAAACAAATAAAAATTCACTTATTGATTCTTTTAAATATGCTTTCACAGGTAACTACAGTAATTTTCACATTTTTCAATTGAGTCGTCGCTTGAAACTAAACTCAACAAAACGAAAAAAATCAAACTGCAGTTTAGATAACGATCAATTTTTAAAGTAATTACTTCGATTTCCATTTAAGATTTGTTCTTTTATTCTAAAATAATCTTATGTACAATGTGAAAAATGTTTCATTCTCGCATCAGATCGACAACAAGAACGGAGTTACTCGATGGTCTCGTGAAATTCAATCCATCCTTCAAACATTGCCCAGTACAGTATACAGTCGTGCTCCGGGCCTGCATCAGTGAGAAACTGCAGCGCACACAAACGTCGAACGCAAAATTTGTGGAAGGATGAACGAGTTTGGCCTTACTCTAGACATGCACGAGTCGCAGAGAGAGCGAAAAGAGCAAAACTCATTCGTATGCGTGTGTGTGTGGAGCACTGCGCACTCGGAGCTTGTAAATTAAAGGCGTATACGAATTACGGATCGGGTCTTGGGATGTGTATCTGCGTGCACCCTGTGACCACCGCCGCCGCCGCAGCCACTGCTCTATACCGCAGGAATGTCCACGTGCTGAAAGACGACGACGACGACGCAATGGTGATCGCAAACAAACTTAAGCCTCGCGAAGACTACTTACTACTACTACTTCTCCGTTCGTAAAATAAAAGACTCAAGTAAGCTTTTCCTTATAACATGTATAAGTACACGAGAAGCGCATGCTGCTGCTGCGGTCTGCGAGTACATAAGTGCATATAACCGCTTATTTTCCGTTTAGCCGCTGCGTGTTTTTACATCGCGTACAACCGTATCGTCGTAAGGCAGGCACATAAATATGCACGAGGCGCATATATATCGAGTTTTTATTTCCCGATGAATCGCAGCGAGCTTCGAAAAACTCCGGAGAGAGACGAATAGAAAAAAGGGGGCTGCAGGTAAAAAAAAGAAAAAAAAATCTTATAAATATATCTATCCATCCGCGCGCGCGTCGTGCGCACTGAGGTCGTCAAGCCAGGCGACAGCGATAAATCGCGCGCGCGAAAAGTCAGAGCGAATAAGCGACGATTTTATATAGACGCCGGAGCTTTTTGCTATACGGTAACTCTCGATATATATATGTGTGTACGCCATCGTATAACACACGTATGCTGTATGGAGCAGCTCGAGCGAAGTGTATATAGCGAGAGCGAGAGCAAGTGACGGCCCTCCGACGTTTGATCTGTCCCGGCGCGCGCGCGCGCGTTGCGAGTCTATGTGCTCGCGCGCACACTAATTAATCGATGCTATACATCTTTTCCCTCTTTCTTCGGTGCCTGCCTATATATACTTCACGCGTTTCGCTTTATACGAGAGGGAATCGAAGTTCATGCATCGGCCAGCAGCACAGCTCTCACGTGAAGATTATACGATCGTTCGCGCGCGTATATAAGTGAACGATGCGATTTTTTCTCGAAAATTACTCGGTCTTTCCTTGGTTCTTCTTCTTTTTTTCTTTTTTCTTTAATATGCAAACTTATTGCGCGTATAATTTGTTTCAATTTTTCGGCATTTATAACGTTCAATTAAAATTCCAGCGTTGCGTGGTCTGCTGCGAGCGCGAGAGAGCCGGGGCTTATACGAGCGCAGCAGCACACATACACACACACACGTTTGAAATTTACGCCGAGATTTATCGCGGAACACGTTCGTTTGCTTCGAGGGGACTATTTAAATTTTGTTTTCTCTCCTTGTATAATGCTGCGTAAATTGTAATACAGCGCGCGCGCGTGCATCGGAATTAAAATTTCATTAGTTATACACCGGGGCGACCTGCATTTGCGGGGCCAATCTTTAATACCGTATGCATGTTTGTGTGTGTCTGTATGCTACTGCCGGCGTATTATATATATACGTAGGTAAATAAAACTTGGCACTGCCCGCTGTAAAACTGCTACTTATGCCTCGCGAGCGCGTTATCGAGAGAGAAGAGCCGAAGAGCCGAGGAGAAAAAAATAAATAAATAAACGAGAGAGAGACGGAGAATTTTCATTTCATTTAGCTCGTTATAAAAAGTTTTATGAAATTGAACATTGCGCTCTGGCTGGCTATGGTCACGAGTCTAAGGTAATGAGCAAAATTACCGAGGATTGCGCAGGCAGAGTCGTCGTCGTTGCGCGCGAGTTGTAACAAATTTTAGCATAGCAATACTACTACCCAAGAAAAAGAAGAAGAAGAAGAAGGTGGAAGAAGTCAGGACTTGAAAAAGTATTAATCGAATAAATATTAACTCGTTGCTCGAGCAATTATTCATAATAATTCGCAGCTGCCCGCGTACACGTCGGTGTATATATACCTTGACGAAATAAGTATATACCCCCGTTTGCGATATAAACTTTCGCGCGGGCTCTAATAGAAACGTGTCCGCATCTTGACATTTGCTGCAGCTATTAAAGATCTCGGACGACGACGACGACGACGACGACGACGACGACGACGACGTCGCGCGATCGGTGACGACGATCTTCGGCCGAGTTTCTCCTATATAAATACCTTTAATTAATCGCTCGATTCCATCGGCTTCTCGACGCTGCGACGCGTACCTACATCCCAGATCTTTAAATGGGATTCTTGCGCCTACCTATACCTATATATACGTATTATATATACGAGCCGCAGCAGTGAAAGTCACCGGACCCTGTCGATGTCTCTGATCGACAAAACAATCGTCTCAACCCTCTGCTATATAATGTGTACGCAGGCGCGATATCGATGATCGAATGGCGTTAACGCGTTAGTCGCTTTAACATATATCTAGAGCTTTCAAGCGTACGTATGTGTATATATAGGCCTCGTTAATCAGCTCTAGATGTGTGTGCGAGGGGGGGAGAGATTTTAGTGCATCGCATGCGGCTCGACGACGACGAGGTCCATTAACGCGCGGGCCTGTGTCAATGTCAGCTGCAGCAGTCGCGTGCCCGAGCACGTAGTAGCAGTAGTAGTATTATACCTATGCGGCGGCGTCGAGTCAAGCGCCGATCTCTCGAGCTCTCCATGCTGATGCACACATACCCCTTATACACTACGTGCATGCACAGACTCGGGAATGCCGCCGCTCGGGTATTTCGCGTGTTGTTGCTGCGCTATACGTATCGCTGAATTATAGCCGTTGAATGTGGCCAAACACGCGACGCACGCACATGACTGCTGCTGCTGCTGCTGCTGCTGCCACCCCGGCACATTGTGTACCATACTATCCGTCGACGGCGACGACGACATATCAGCTGCGATATAACGTATAAAGCATACGCTCTGCTCTGTGACCGGCCCGAAGGGGAGCACAGCTTTTTTTCCCCCTCGCCCTCCGCGTGCTCTGCGCGCCGTGTTATTTTTTCACGAGGAGCTTTTTTTTGCAGCTTTGGATTTTCGCGCGCGCGCAAGCCTAATCGCGTCCTGCCAAAGTAAAGTTTGATGTAAACGCACTTCCCAACGCGCAAAGGTAGCTATATTTTTTTTATTTTATTTTATTCGCTCGGCAGTTGCCGCATATACGTTTCCTGCTCTGTTGTATTATATATACACCGGTGTGGTAGAGTTGTTTCTATATACTACCCACCCTCGTAGTTCTTTTCGCTTTTTCATCTATATATTGTCTATATGAGTGTGCGTCTGCGAACATTCGACGCGTAACGCCGGGCGATAAAAATAAAATGTTATCGACGCGAGCGAGTGTCGACTTTTTGAGTGCATTTGTCTTGGCTTTCTCGAATTTCGCGCGTGTGGAATATATTTCACGGTATAAATCGTGAAATTCCATCCCCCCTGTTATACTCTCTCTCTTGCTTCTCGTTGATGTCGCTACTGCCTATATATTGTTGCTACTTATGTACGCCGTGTTATTATACGAAAATATTCCGGTCCATTCGGCGAAAAATATATGAAATAAAGGGAAGGGGGCCCAGTGGCAATAATTTTTATCGCGATTTTGATGCATCAATTCGACCTGCGTCGTATGCGTGTATATACTTTATATGCGCGTATGGCCGATTGTAAAGCTCCATCGTTCGCTCGTTCTTTCACGTCGTTGACGAAATGTTCGCGCATTATATATGTATAATACGTAGCAGTGGCAGCGTCGTAGCTCGCAGCAACTTATGAATATTAATAAAATGAAGAGAATTCTAAAAAAGCGAGTAGCTACTGTCTCATTTTTTATTCCATCGAACACAATTCAGTGGCAACAGCAGCAAGCTGTGCTCGTGCGTATGGAATCAGCAAAATTCCACTGTGACTCGCGCAACGCGTTGCTGCACGCAATTCGTACGTATATGAGAATTTTGCAGTTCGAACGAGCTGCGCGAGCTACCAAAAAAGAAGAACTCGACGAGAAAAAAGCTCGACGAATATACTACATGCATTATTCGAGAACGGAGAAAAAAGCCAACGCGTGACACGCAACGCGCGAGATGATAAAATAAAAAGTAAGTGTAAAATTACCATTATAACTGACTGCCTGATGCACCCCGTGCACAGGTTTCGAAAAACGAAAAAAAAGTCCTGAGATAAGAAAGGCACGACGTAATTTATTTGCGATTTTTTGGCACGCGGGACATAAAGATACGCCGTCGTTTATACCAAGAGGCAGCATCAACATTAGCGAGAAATTACACGGCTTACGGATTCCGCGACAAGCGCGCGCGCGCATATAAGTCAATATAACAAAGATAAGAAGACGCTTATATATGTAATATAATTCCAGCGTTATAGACGAAAATTACAGACCGGTAAAATGGGGGTATACGACGTACCACTTCATGAGACTCGACGTATACGATGCTGATGCTGCTGCTTTCCTCTTTCTATTATACATACGTATTCGCGAGCGCAGAGAGAGCTGAGTTAGTTCGATGCTGCATGATCCACGGCATCGTGTGTGTACGTATATAATACGCCAACTTTGATGCTAATGCACGCGTGTATGTGTGTGTGTGTGTTTACGAAAGCTCAATTAAGCCGCGCGCGAGCAGCGGAGCTCACTGACTTGTATATAGCAAGAGAGAGAGAGATAGATGCTAATGCATACTAAAATAGTAATTTAGCTGCCTCTCTCTAACGTGCCTATTTTATTCCTAATTTAATTCATTGCTTAATTAAATCTCTTAATCGCTTCGAGATTAAAGTCGCGTGTAGTATCCTGTACCTCGCGCCAATTGCCAATGTCGCCGATCTACAGTAGTATCGCCATAATATACCCTCGTATACATCTCGTACCTTCATAATCGAAGATGAGAGGTAGATTCGTCACACCCACGAACGTATTAACGCTGGGATATCATGCAGCGATTGCACAATCGAAAGTCGTGGAGTAGTAGTAGCTTAATGAAAAATCATTGTGTAAATAACGTATAATATGACGAACGTATGAAAACACACACAATCACGATGGGTGTAATGATACATGGGGCGGCATAAAGCTATTATTATATCTTCTGTATTATATAGCACACAGAGAGCCACTCTCAAGATGCGCGCAGAAGCGAAAAGGGGCGACAATGTCACGACATCTGCTGCTACTCTTGTCGTCGTCGTCGACGTCGTGCGCGACCTTGTGCAGCCCCGTGAAAATTATTAATCCTCGTGATATGTGTGTTACTTTACTCTCTTACTCTCTTCTCTCTCTGTTTCCGTCTCCGAGTGCGTGTGTATACCTCCTATATATAGGTATGTACGGAACCATGGTAAATCGCGTTTACTCTGTGCAGCAGCAGTGGCAGCACGGGTGGGCCGCGTCGTTCGCTTTGATTTACAGCTCTTATACTTCTTCTTCGTTCGTTCAGTTGCCGGAGCTGAGCTAAAGCCCCCGCGGATTTAGACTCTACTACTGCTGCTACTCTTACTCTCTCTCTCTCTCTCTCTCTCTCTCACTGCTCCTTTTTGGGAGGAAAGAAAAGAGAGAGAGAGCCTAGCTTAAAGTCGGAGAGAGAGAGAGAGAGAAAATCCATTGTCGCGTATTTCACACCTCGAGTGGTGGTATACGCACGATGCGCGAGGATTTCCTCTCTCGTTTTTTTCTACTTTTTTCCATCCCCCGCGCATATATACTTTTTCTTACTTTTCTTTTTTTCTTTTTTTTTTACATTCTCCAGCGCGATATTTCGGCAATCGTTCGCTAAGCCATTTGTTTCCCAGCTTTCTTATAATATAATCCAAAAGGAGGAGGAGATTGGCCTCTCTCGCTCTCGCTCTCAAACTCTCGTTTCTGCGCGCACAGATGCGCGCAGTCGAGCCTCGGTGCACCGGCGGCAGCACCGGCAGCAGCACCTCTGATTTATAGCCTCGACATTACGACTTTCGCACTTTGTCTTATCGGGAAATTATCGCTCTGTCCGATCGAGTTTGCTTTGCGCTTGTCACGACGCGTACCCCCCCTTCGCTGCTGCTGCATCGAAGTTTTAGCCACCACCACGCGGCGCTTATACCGCCAATATCGCGAGTTTATTATTATTTCGTCGTTCGAGAGATGAGACGCAAAGTTCTAATTTCCAGCTCCGAGCTTCTATGGCGCGTTATGCGGCGTATATATCCTGTATATGTATAGCGCGCGTATATATGCTACATCGATGCTTTAGTGAAATATTGTAAAACAGCTTGTCGAGCCCGAGCCCAGTCCTCATTGATCAACGGTGAAAAATGAAAGGTACTTTTAACACGCGTAGGGTGGAGCGCGCGACTACATACAGAACACTGTGATATATATTTCCTCTTCGATTAAGTCTTTCAAACGCCTCATCAATCACGGGCTCGCGCACCCATACGTACATTGCATACACACACGCGTGTGTAACTTATACTTGGCCAGGCGCGCGCAGAAATGCATTTATATACGCCGGGCTGTTTTCATTTAAAATTTCATATCGTGGAAGGTACCTCCTTTCGTACCTTCTCGCGCGTATATGTATTCATCGGCTCGCTCGCGTATACGCACGTGACCATTATATACATTTTTCGTCCTTTTCTCTCTCTCTCTCTCTCGGGCGTATACCTGACTTTTCTTTTTTGTGGTACTGGCGCAGGTATATACACGATATATTACACAACATAAAGTGCATACTTGTGTATATTCGTTAGCGTGTAAAACATAATTCCGTTAAATAAGAGAGCAACTCGAGCTTTAACTAACTAGTTCCTCTCTCCTCGCCCTCCCTCCTCTCTTTTTCCCTCTCACTACGCCTGGCAATGTCTCTCCGCTGCTGCCGCTGCTTTAATGGAATTTTTGAACGCGACCAATAGAACTCGTCGTCGCTGTCCTCCCTTTGGAAAACGCAGCAGCTCTAACGTACTTGTACTTTTCAACCCTTTTTTTTTCGTCGTCGTCGTTGTCGTCTGTGTGTCGTGCAGCACGCGCGCGCGTAAGCTCGTTTCCGCAATTAATACTGCTGCCTACGCGATTTCGCCTCGCCTATTCTACTCTCTTTCCTCTGTCTGTCTTTTTCCCGTTTTAACAAATGTCCTATCTCTGCGCCAAAAATATATAAATGTACAGACCAACGTGTCGCGTGTGCTCCCCAGTAGTGTGTGTTTTATCCCTCTGTCGCTTTATTGCATTTTATTGTCTTTTTCGCGGTCTAAAACCGCACCGAGCGTCATAAATAAAAAGAAAATTTACCGCTTCTCTTCGCAGCGCAGCGCGTGTAAAAGCTCGCCGCTGCAAGCTCTATTTCCTTGTCGCGCGCGGTCTCTAATGCAAACGAATGAAAACTACGGAGAAATTTAAAGCTCGCGACGAGACGAGACGACGACGCCGCTATCCGGGTGACAATTAAACGATGATATAGGCCCGAGCGCGCGCGCGCGCGCGTACGTGCGTGTAAGCCGAATTACGTACATCGAGTCGAGAGCTCGTAGGCGAATAATTCGGCAATAGAAAGAGCGAGCAACCTTCCTCTGTAACATAATCCAAGGTAACTCGCTCTCGCAAGCGCGCGATCAAGACGAAAGGTGGGAGGACTCGGAATCGCTGCTTAAAGGTCATAAACAAAAATGTTCCGCTTTTAAGTACACGAGCGTCGTATTACTATACTCGTCGAGAGTTGCTATCGTAGAGTTTGACGTGCGTGCGCCGTACCTACGACGACGACGAACGAGAATCTTCCGATCATCCTCGTAAAAGTCAAGATGCGTACTACCCATATAGTACAACCACCTTCTTCTTCTTCTTTGTCTTCTACTCTCTCTACTCCGCTCCGATTTAGCCTTTTCCATGTAATACTGCGCTATATACGCGTCGTTGGGATTACCCCGATCTCGCGAGTACCGCAGCAGCTTTAGCGATCGACTGTATACGATGCCTTATTAAGTTTAACGTTGTGCGTTTGCGCAATGGCTCTATTGACGCGACGACCTTCTTCCCGTATTATATGATCTTTTTGCATTTATAACCTCCTCCCCCGCGTCATTGTAGTCGTCGTCGATATCGGGCGATGGTTTTGAAGCACGAGTAGAAAAAAAAACGATGCGAAGAATGAGACAGGAAAACTTGCCGGCGCATGGAGTGGGGGTTGATCGCGCCATGGTTATCGATCTCGCCCATAGATGGCTTGTATATACGATTCAACGTGTACGCATAAACGGAAAAATATTAATTTTGTATATATAAACGCATATATACAGCTTCGCCGTACAATTGCCACTAGTATATAACTAGTATATAACACCTCGCTCGCTCGGTTTCCATATACATTATATACATTGTAATATATACATTGTAAATACAAGGTATATATATAATAAATTTTATTTTTTTTTTAGTCATCGATTTTCCAGATTTTTTGGGGAGGCCAGGAATTTTAACGCGAGATTCATTCAACGCGTAATATATAGATTTTAGCATAATGTAATAATCGATTTTCAATAATTCTTGGGATTTAAGTCCGAGTTGCATCTTGTAAAGTTGTAACGGCTATTATACGTACATATATCGATAAAAAGAAAAATAATTCGGATCGACGAGTGATAGACGTGCGCATATGTTATATCAAAATCGTACTCGCTCGTATACCTCGAATTGATTTGAATAAATATACACGTCTATTTTTTGTATTGTGCTTTGTATCGTATCGCGTGTCTGCCTCGGGGCAACAGCAGCAGCAGCTAGTTAACAATGCAGATTATACACACGCAGCGCAGACTTTCGCGGATTAGTTCGATTACGCTCGATCGGCTCGTATAGGTAAACGCGTATATATACATATAATACCAAAGATAGGGGTGTAGAGATGCTACAATACACTTCGCGGCTGCTACCGCCTATATACACGAGCGATAATTGCTGCTCGATCGTCGAGGAGGGGAGGGATATTGCGCACATCGAGGCACAGAGATTAAGATTGTTATAGCAGCAGCAGCAACTAGAATAATTAACAGCCCGAG
The DNA here is from genome assembly GCA_902732785.1 of Trichogramma evanescens. Taxonomy (NCBI): domain Eukaryota; kingdom Metazoa; phylum Arthropoda; class Insecta; order Hymenoptera; family Trichogrammatidae; genus Trichogramma; species Trichogramma evanescens. The sequence goes on along the minus strand of CACVKI010141529.1, from coordinate 23,983 downwards.
CTTTTCGTCGTCGCGCGCGCGCGCACGGAGATTTAATTGATTTATCGCATTCATTTGCAGTATTTCACTTTGGCATTATCGTTCGGTCGAGAGAGAACGGCGCAGGGGAGGGACTGCTGCTGCCTCGCTATTGAGACATACAACGGCGGCAGCAGTAGCCGGCTTAGTTCGATCCATTAATTTTGTCAATTATTTAATTCTTTCGATGCTCGATCGGTTATTCGTGTTGTTTGTATAATAATATACATACGCGTTGCATTATCTCTATATACAGATCCTGTTTACCGGATTCAAGTATACGTGCTTCTCACGCGAGCGATGTTTGTGTCCTAAATACATCATCGTGTTTCCCGAATTTCGCGATCATTAAATGCGCGGATTTTATACTTTGCCCTGCAGCCTGCAGCGCTTCGATCTATAGTAGCAGCAGCGGTAGCAGCTCTCGAGAGTCATTTGCTTTTAATGAATGCATTTCGTTTATAAACATCGATTGTATAATATCTCGAACAAGCGTAAATATGTGCCGTATGCATAAATATCGAACGAATTGAAAGAGAGCCGATAACGCGCACACACGAGTGCAGGTGAATTATTCATCCCCGAGGATAATGAATTTTATTTTTTTTTACTTTTCGGATTGATACGAACAAGCACGAGCAACCGTGTAAATGCGCGTCTTGTTTTCAGCTCTCTCTCCTCCTTTTTTCTCTCTCTCTTTCTCTCTCTCGCGACAGCAGGTGTTCGAACCTGGATACAAAAGCTCGAAAAAACGAATTTCGCAAGCTCGAATCAATATGGCCAAGGGATTCGCTTTTCTCTTTCTGTCTCTCTCGCAGACATGGGTTGTACCAAAAGCTTACACTATACGTGCAGCGAAACAGCCGCGTACGTGTTACATTATATTACATGTATCCAAGCACGTATCTGAACTTTTGCAGGTATAATACCTCTCTACTATCACACACACATACACACACGAAGCGAATCTTTGATATTCTCTGCGTCGCGTATAGTACAACGTGCCGTGTGACAGAGCTACTACTATATACGTACTATATGTAGATATACGCCGTCGGCGACGACGACGACGACGATGACGACACGAAGCAGATAGCCATTGGCTTCATGCAAATGAGCTTTCTCGCAAGGCTTTGGCCTCTTCCCCGCGTCTCTCTCTAAATTAAGATCGTTGTACACTTATGCGTCTCTCTGCTACACCCTTTAGCCCTGCCCGCGCACACCTCCTGCACAGCACGGCTCTCAGAGAGTACGCAAGGAGCGCCTACATGCGTATTATATAACCGTATAGACGAGCTTCTAGACCTTGGTAGCAACACACGCCTTCCGTATAATTAATATCGCGCGCGCGCGCACAGGTTAATCCGCGAAACGACGAGCGCCTCAATTTCCTTTCGGCGCGCGCTTAGGTATATATACGCGTACGTAAAATTCACCGCAGTCGAATTCAGAGAAGTATATAGAGTATATAGTAGAGGTGCATGCGAGAGAGAGAGAGAGAGCGAGGATTAACTGGCACCCAGGGACCGTCGTCGGCGTGAGGTACCACCGATATAGAATACACAGCCTGTGTGTTTTGCAACCGTCTGCGCGTCGAGAGATGGCAGGCAGCTCTTCGCCCTCCCGCGCACATATATCCGCCGGCTGCAACAGCCGAGGAGGATATATTTTGATTCGAGCTTTTTCTCGCCATTAAAGCTCTCTCTTTCTCTCGCCCCCGCACGTCCAAAGGGCTTTCGGTAATCCGTTTGGAAATTTCGCTTCGATTGGATCGACCGTATACATACACACGCTCACGCATCGCCCTCCACGCTGGCTTACCGCGCTACATCTATACCGCTAGCGCTTTGCGAGCAACGTTTGTCGAGACGACTTTTTCCGAACACTGCACGAAGGAAAGAGAGCTTCGATTCCGAAAGCTTTCGCATATTTCACGCTTTTTTATAGCCTCCGATCCGAGCCGCTGCTCTCGCGTGCGCGCGGAAACCCAAAATATATATTTATGCGGAATATATAACAATTTCGCGGCGGCGGTGGTAAGCCGTCCGCGTTTTATAGCGTCCCGGCGCGCGCGCTAAGTGAAGTTTCGGCCTTATGTATGCCGTCGTATAATGCGTGCGCGCTCGCTCACGCAGGATGTGTTCTTCTTTTGTTTGGCGGGATGAGTTGTGTGTGTGTCGCGCGCTCGGGGAGGAGGAGGCCGTTTTTATCGACTTTTAATAATAATAAAAAAGAGGAATATAATGCCTATACGAGAGTGCGAGATGCGCGAGCGCCCACACGCACGCGTCGCTCGTAAAATTATTTGATTTACCTCTCTCTAGCTCGCCGCGTGCGCCTTGTGCGAGTGTTTTTGCATTTATGCTGGCGCAAGCTTCTTCTTTTTTTTTTGTGTCGTCATACGAGACATAAATCCCGCGGGGTCATAATCTGCGCTTTATATACGCTCCGATATGATATATGTCACACACGCATGTCGAGAATCAAACGATCCTCTACGTATTGTCCCTGTGCATATGCTGGCGTTGGTATACGCGCGATATAACAATTGCGCCCTGAGCTTTCGCCGCGAGAGCTTTTCGCCCCGCGTTACATATAAGTTTCGATATAAATTCATAATGTGCTCGCGAGCGAGCTAGCGCGGTGTATAATATAATAATAAGAAAATGCTCGGCGCGCAAAAATTAATCGCTTAAAATAAGTTGCCGCTTGCAAAAAAAAAGCTAATTTCTAACAAAGAGCGATAAAAAGAACGAGTTGAAAACAATTGGATTAATATAATCTGGCGCGCGCATTGCTCTCGAGCAGCAGCGCGAGCGCGAGCTTTAACCCCCCCTTGGGTAATCAAGCGTGAAAAAGAGAGGAGAGAGGTAGCGAGCTGCTGCTGCTGCTCTTTTCGTGCCGAGCTCGGCACAAAAGTTGAGGGCCGAAAAACATATTTCAACAAATAATGAGTCTCTGTACTCAGTTAAAGAAGTCATGATGATCACGAGAGGACGACGACGACGATGAGGGTCGCGCGCGAGGTTTGGGGCTGTATAGTACAAAATAGAGAATGAGAGAAAGAGAAAAAGCACTGCCGAGGACGAAGAAGAAGAAGAAGGTAGCGCAGGGCCTCCGGCTGCTCCCCAGGGTGCAAGTCGTTCGTTGTCGGGTAGTGGTACGGCACAGACCGGCCGTATCAGTAGTACTACTGCTCTCTCGCGCCTCGTATAAGCGTTTAAAGCGACGCGAGGCATATCGCGCTTACGGGGAAAGCTCTGCTTGCACTCCACGCCGTATATATTTTATAACGTTATGAATGCATAAAAACTCCTGCGTAGACCCCCTTTCCCGCCTCTTCATCGCGTCAGATATATATAGCCTCTGGGGCTCTCTGCGGATACTCGCGACTGCGTCTTTCCCTCTTTCTCTCGAGCAGCAGGTATACACGCGCAATATATATGCGTACCCGGGAGAAACGTCAGATTTCGAGCGCGCGCGCTCGCGCGGGGTGAAAAAAAGCGCTGATCGACGCGCCGGTGAAAAAATGAGACGCGCGCTTCTAGAGTTCAGTTTTCTCTCTCGCCAATCCGACGCTATTTCGCCTGAAAAATGACTGACGCTGCGTAAGCAGCTTATGGCTTCTTTACATTTTTGCTCTCTCTCTCTTAGCCTTGCCGCGCGCGTCTTACGGGTTGGTATAGTAGTATAGTATAGGATGTATAATATAAGCTTGGGACGTACGCCGATGCTTCTTCATGCTTCTTCAGCAGAGAGAGAGAGGCGCTCGTAAATACATCGAGAGACAAGCTGCAATCCGTCTGCGCGCTGAGAAGTATAAGCATGGGAGAGAGAGTGAGTTGGTTGTACGTATATATAACGCGTACAGTATCTCGTGCGTATACACCGCGCCAAGGATCTTTGCCGCGCGCTCATGGCGAAATACGCGAAACGACGTACCTGTTATCCGACGACTAAAGCTACTAATCCGCGCGACGAGCTAGTCGCCGGTATATATACGCGTCTCTGTGTATATTATGCAGTTTAACACACACACACACACATGCACACAGAGGTATTATATCGACGTCTGCGTGCAGCAGCAGCTCCTATATATATGACGTATAAACAGCGGCTCGAGTCTAGTGCGGTATTAGCAAAGTTTTGGTAACTATAAGCGGGTTCTCTCTCCTCTGGCTTCGATGTTTATATACGAGGGTGAGCGTAGGGGGGTTGATGCTATACGCTGCACGCGAGCTTCAACCTGCTCCGTTTAGTTTTGTACTTGTGCACGCACAACCGCAGAACTACATGTGTCGATGAGTGTGTATGTATTTAGATCGGCTCGCGAGAGAGAGAGAGAGAGATTTCCCAAATAAGCTGTAAATTGGATAATGGAGCCGAGTGTATTATTATAATATCCAGTTCGTACGCGGAATTATGTATTGAATGATTTTCACCCTGCAGCACGAGCTTGCGCTAGCTTATTTTTATTTTATTTTTTTTAATTTTCGGTACAGCCACGCTCCTCCCGCGGGGATGAAATGCACTTTAGCGTTATACTACCACCGATCCAGAGTCGTAATGATATAAACTTTCCTCCACCCGTATATAAAAGCGATCGTAGTCGTAATCTACGCACATCAACGCCGTGCCGGCGCGAGCTGCTGCTGCTGGTATTTCCCGTCGAGCTACTACTACTACTACTTGTATTTATATTATGTATATACAGTGCAGCAGCAGCAGCGGCGATATATAAATCTCGGCGCGCAAAAATCGTAAAAGCTCTGACGCGAGCGAGATTATTTGCCAGGCAGAGCTAGCAGCTAAAGGCTGATGGAGGCTGTCGACGCTTAACTAAAACGAAATCTGCGCCATAAAACTTGCGTGGCAAGCCAAGCCAAGCTGCTGCCGCCGCCCATCGTCGTCGTTTTTCGAGAGAACCCGCTGCCTGCTGCTTTGCCTTGCCTTGGCTTGCTACCCCTTCGCTCGTCCTTTTGGCATATAAGAGCCGAGGAGAAGAGATCGTAAACTCTCGAGGCGCGTGCTACGATTGTCTTCTTGCGAGGACGACGAGAAGGAGGAAGGATCAACCCTCCCTTTTCTGGGCGTCCGACACGCAGCAGCAGCAGAGAGAGAGAGAGAGAGAGAGAGACTTTCCAGACGGTTATATAGTTGTCTATGCTAATGCCAGCCAACAGCCAAGCCCAGTGTGCGTATTGTCTTTCTCTGCTCGCCGTCTATTATATACATATAGCTCTCGAGTCATTACTTACTTACATGGTACCGCACAGCAGCAGCAGCACAACCCGCGCCGGCTTTAAAACGGAATCTCGCTGATTCGACAATTTCCCGTGAGCGCGCGCAAGTGCCCATTTTTCATGTCGCTTATATATACACACAGGTAAACGCAAAGTTTGCGCGTCGATATGGTTTTCTTTTTTTCTTTTTTCTCTTTTTGAGAGAGAGAGAGAGAAGAGGGAGAACAGACGCGATAAGTCGAAGAAGTTTAGCGTGCCGCTGCCGCCGACGCGAGGAAAGTCGAATTTCCTTGCGGGATATCGCTCGCGAGAGAGGATATAGCCCGAGAAATGGTATTAGGATATATTCGACTGAGTTTCCTCTAGCTCGGGCGCGCGAACAAGCTCGAAAGAGAGAGAGAGAGGTGATTTTATCGGAAAATGTGTTTTGCACGCACATCGTCGGCTATGTATATATTCCGTGTGTGTATGTGTATACCGTGCGCACCGCGCGTTTTACTCAAAAGCGGAAATTGAAGCGGCCTCGAAAGCGAGTTTCCGCGCCTGAAAATTCAAACCTCCATAGCTAGAGCGTCGGGGTCTTTGAGCCAAAAAAAGTGGATAAATCTCGGCTACGGCAGCAACGCACGCGTAGGTATGCTCTATATAGCGGGGAGCATTATCAGATCAGTTAAGAAAATTCACCGGTAAAAGCAAACTCGGCTCGCATGCGTATTATAGAGGTGCGCGTGTATACCAGAACGCAAAGTAGACTCGATATAGAGGGCGAATACTCGAGACAGTTTTTCGAGTTTTGAAACTTTGTTTTCTATACGGGCTGCATAATAGAAGATTAAAGAAAAGAAAAACACCCCGTTTATTAACAATATTGGATGCATATAATTTGAGAAATGCATTAAAACCAGATACATTCAATACATTGTATGATATGGTTAATTACCGCCGATTTTTCTATGTCTGTCCTGCGCATGTGCCCATGCGTCCGCATGCTCATGCAGTTTGTCCGTGTCATACAAAAACCGACACTTATAATACAGTCGCGGAGTCATTTGCGCAACGATTGGAAATCATAAATCCAGAGTAGTAGGGGCGGCGCTCGTTTGCGTTACTATTGTCACTTATACTTGCTATTCTAGATTTACAAATTCTCTTCGTTGCTGTATTTTTTCTTTGCTGTTGTATCGTTTATCGCGTCACCCGGGCGTGCGCTCTTTCTTTGCGACACTGTATATTGTGACCAGCTTATCAAGAACAAACTTATCTATATGCAAAAATTAAAACTTACGTATCATCAAAAATATATGTTACTTGACTCGACTCGAACTCGACCAGTCAATCAGTTTCGAGACGAGTAATAGCCAGCGCGTATACGTGTGTGCGTGCGCATGCGGTACTGACCATCTTACGACAAGACTAATATTCACTAATTAACCCCACGCTTCGAGTGTACAGATCAATTCACCAGAACATATCCAACTCTATGCTATATATAGAGGCGATCATTCCAAAATATATAATCGAGACGGTCGCGCAAAAGGTAAAACCGATATCTAACCGATCGCGATTGCGAGTCACGTAGTACGATCTTCGGGAAAAAAAAAGTTACCAAAACTAATCTATATCCAAAGCGAGTTTATATCCGCACGCGGCGGATAAGTTCTCGTGGGACGTCAGAGAGCGAGGGTCCACCAGCACCACGCGTTTATATTCGAGGCGATAAAGCGGTTCGACGCTTATCTCGAGCTCCACGAGCGCGCCTGTATACAGCTTTAGTCTAGCCCGCGGCGCGCAGACGAGAGAAGGTAGGTAGGTAGGTACGTCACGCAGGAGCTAACTGCAATTATTATTCCGCGGCTTGCGATGCCCCGTATACGACCACCAGCAGCCCTCATGCTACCTATACCAGTGCAGAGAGATGATTAAGGATGGCGAGCAGCAGCAGCAGCAGCCCCTTCGCCCCTCGCTCGCTCACTCACTCCTTCGGGGCAATTGGACAGAGCCCTCTGGCAGCCAGCAGGAATTATACGTGTGTACGACGCTGCTGCGCCTATACGCACTGTACCTACGCTCGGTGCGATAAGCTAAACGCCGGCAGCTCCTCACTCTCTACTCTCTCTCTCTAGGCTCTTGGGGTCTGCCGTCGTCGTCGTCGTCGTCGTCGTTATATTATTCGTGCGGGGCTCGTGGAAGATTCACCGGGGCGCTATAATACATATGGATGGGTCTTGGGCTCGTAGTATAACGTTATAATACGCATGCATGTATACCTGTTGTATCGGTATACAGCCGGATGAATTTCGTTTAGTTGATCACTTTCCCTTCTTTGCATATATGTGTACGTGCGTGGGTGCGCTGCACTTATAGGCACACATACGATACGTCCGAGCCGATAATTATTCTTGCTCTCTTTTGGACGCGCCGTGTTGTTTCAAATTGACTTATTGATTTATGCGTGTGAAATGGTACGAATACAAATACATGGTGGGTTTACTTACGAAGCCGTGTGCGCTCCGTGTACACGGCCATAATAATAATAGACTTTTTCGAAAAAAAAGCTCACACAATGACATCGAATGTTTCGGTCGGCACTCACCTGCAACAAAAAGACAGAACGAAAAAACAATGATCAGTATATTATATGTACCGGTTTGTTTATTTATATAATATATGTAAACAAGCCGCTAGGCGGCGAACTTGTAAAAACTCGTAACCCAAAAACTAACGGTGGCTGAAAATGCTTGTTATCCGAGTCGTACATGTTTTTCTGGATTCCAGAGTACGGTGCTTTTGCTTCTATGAACATTTTGATATTGGCCATTAAGGAGGTCTGTACCCCACAGAATCGAAAAATTTGATTAATTCATATCTTTTTTTCTAAATCGAATATCGAAAAACGGCTCTATGGGAACCTTCGTGTTGTTGCTCTGAATAGCTGGTAAAATTTTTAGCTAATTCCACCTACTAGATCTACCGAAAAACGTGTTTGAAAATTTCATTTGGGAAGAGGGAGAGCGTATTAGTACATACGAGAGCTGTATAGGTACGGGGGTGAAGTGCGACGCGCGCGGTTTACGACCGGCGCCAATTAATCTGCCACTGCTGCTTGCCTTTCTCTCGTTCACCCTAATTGATTTTTATCAGCTCATCCTCGTCGTATGTATCGAATTTCTCGTGACGCGTGTGGGGCTGTGTGCGCAACGTTTGCTTATCCTGCAGCACGTCCTGCGTACGCGCTAGAAAGAATTAAGAGAAGAAGAGAGAAGTATCGAACGCCCGGACATGTCACGTTTTTCATCGACACATATATTATATGCGTATAACTGTTAAGGTGAGATGAGACTTTTTCCAACAACAAAAGAACAGCTGCACGAGATGTGTGAAATTTCTTAATAGAGTTTATTTGTGTAAATTAAATTAAAATATAAATAATTAGGCTTCAAGTAAGTTTATTCCATTCTTTATTTATTTATTTTTTACATTTTTATATGTTTTTTTTTTATTTTATTTATCAATTTATTCATTAATTATATTTATATATATAAAAACTAGTCTTACAACATTTAACATTACAAAAAGTACAAAAATACTGATCACATCACAAGCTTATAGGCCTGTAAGTATAGTATTCAAGCGCATCTACCATCAATCATCAATCTATCGTCCATTACTTCTACATTACATAAATAAACAACAACAATTTTTTTCACCACTACTGGGACCTTTCTTTCTTACATTCTGTCTCTCTGCTACAAATCTGTTCCGCCATCTGCTTCTTCGCTCTCTCCTGAACCACTCGCCTCTTCAATTTGAGCGCCTGGCAAATATTGGCCATATCCTTGAGCGTAAATTTCTCGACGATCATCTCGCACAACTCGATCGGCAGCCGGTTGTCGATCAGCTCCGAGAAACTCGGCAGCACCCACGGATCCAACAATCTCCGGAACATGACGTCGCACAGGCGCTCTCTGCAGGCATCGCGATACTTCGAGGCGCCCTCGCCAAGTCCCATGAACAGTCCGTCGCGTCGAGCGAACTTCAACAAGTGCGCATAGGCGAATCGATAGTCGCTCTGCCAGGGTTTCAACGTGAGCACCTCCCAGAGCGACAGACTCTCGTCTCGCGTCAATCTGACCGTGCCCGTACGTCGTCGGGGATCCTTCCGTATCAACAACGCCTGCGCGCCCGCCTTCAATACCTCGTTCAGCAGCCACGAGTCGTCGAGATCTATCTTTTTCTCGTATAGCTCGTGTTTGGCGAATAATTGCGCGATCGTCGCCACGTCCTCGAGCTTCAGCTCGTATCCTCTGTCCCGCACGCGTTCGACCACGGCCAGAACGTGGGCGACTCGTAGCAGTTTCAACTGGTTTGGATTTATCATAATGTCCTCGGTGATCAGCTCGAACCTGCCGCCGAAGCGAGTCTCGTTGGGAAAGCTGAAGTTGGCCACGTCGGCGCCGATCGCGAACAGCGTGTCGATCGTGTCGAGATGGAGATTCGCCACGGCCCAGTGCAGCGGCGTACAGCCCACGTTGTCCCTGGCGTTGATCAGCAACGTTAGTCCTCGCTTCGCGCAGCCCGTGTACAGCCGTTTGACGAACGGCACCGAGTCGAAGGCGTGGGACCTGCGGCAGATCACGTGCAGAGGCGTCTCTCCTTGGGCGTTGGTCGAGTTGGGATCGGCGCCGGCTCTCAGCAGCGCCTCGATGAGGCTCCACGCGACCTCGCCGAGCGCGCAAGTGACGTGCAGAGGAGTCGCGCCCGCCTCGTTGCGGGCGTTCGGATCGGCGCCCTCCCTCAGCATTGCGTCGATCATGATCGATTCCTGACCGCTCGCCAAGGCCAAGTGCAGCGGCGAGTCGCCGGTCTCCTCCACGACGTAATTGACCACGTCGAAGCCGTGCTTTTTAAAGTCCAAGTAGGCCGCGAACTGGTTGAACCGGCAGGCTATGTCGAAGTGCGTCCTGCCTCGCTCGTCGGTAAAATTTACGTCGGCTCGGTTGTAGATCTCGAAGAGTCTGCTCATGATGTACAACGGGTAGGTCGTCGGGTCGAAGTCGCGATCAACGCGATGCAGCAGCGTCTCGCGCAACGGCGACGGCTTGCCGTCCTCGCCGATCTTTAGGGGCTCGTTGTCCCTGTAGCCGCTCTCGGCCGCGAACTCGACGATTCGCCTTCCTCCGGTGAAACTTTTTTGCATCTTCGTCGCGGCGTGAGCGAGGAGCCAGTCCATCTCGTCGCGCTCGAATACCTGTCTGAGATCGGGAAGTTCGTCCTTCCAATCTGCGATCAAAGCGCAATAGTCCGGTACGAATCGGAGTCGTTGCTCCTCGCTCTCCCACTGGACGGTCGCGTGCAGGCACTTCAACGTTTCCAAACGGTTTGGAAGCATCGTTTTTGACACTGGTACGAATCCGAGTCGTTGCTCCTCGCTCTTCCACGGGACGGTCAACAGGCAGTTCAACGGTTTCAAACGACGTTTTGGACGCATCGTTCTCGACACTGGCGCACGCACGATACAACAAAAAAACACACACACACAAACACGCAGCGCACGAGTTTGTACTTTTTTTTCTACTCGCAGCTGCAGAACTAGCTTGATTTCTCTTTCTTTACTGATGTGTACGCTGTGGCGTAGTAACGAATACTGCCGAACAGCATTGGTTTCAATGGGCTCTACGCTCATAGTGCCAGACAGTGCCCTCGCGCGGGTCATTTTTTTAATGTATCGCAACTTTTCTAACTGGCTGTGGCCGGCGCAATTGGGCTTAGAAAAATATTGCGCATATGCATTCCGATAAAATTTTGTCTGTTCTTTCCAAATGTGGTATCAGTTTTTCAAAAGAAATTTCATGTACATGGAGAAAATTGACTTTAAAGTTAACTCAATTTTTCGGCAAGTATACCCCTTTCGATTTTGTTCGAAGCTATCTCAATCGAAAGGTAATCTAATAACGAAGGTCTGTATAAAATTTCAAGTTGGAGACTCAAACGGTTCGAAATTTATGAACAATTAAGTAGCAAAAAACGTGGTTTTACGGCCACGTGCGTCTATTCTCGTCGAATCCTGTTACCCCCTCTCCTACCTCCTGAGCGGAGAGAAGCCGCGCGCGGTCAGAAAACCTGACTCCACCATTGGAAAGCAGAAAAAATTCCCAATCGGGATCATGTGTCGCATATTTTTGTTTCAAACCGCTGCGCTAGTACTCTTGGTATGAAACGCCTCATACGATAATCGATCGTAGCATAGCCGAGGAAGGAACGAGAAACCCACCTAAAAGTTGCCAGTATTCGGGTGGATTTTTTTGACGCATTTCCTTGTAACATTCAATGCTAAATACCAATCAGAGGGTGGTGAAGTAACGGGGATTTGTCTAAACAATTTCTTTTAAAATAATTCGTCAAAATGTTTAACTCGATTAACTCGAAAACGCGGTTATGTAGTCAATAAGACAATTTGAACGAAGAAGGTCTCGTGACATTTTTTCCAAGTTTGTAGATTTCGAGCTATTCAATAATTTTTTTTTTCAAAAAAATTAGAAAATGGTCAACTTTTGCATTAAAAAAATTAATGAAAAATCAAAAATTATATGATGACACAGTGTTCACTTAAAAAAATCTTTTTAAATGTTTTACACAATTTAATAACTTATAAACATTATTGATAATTTTTTGTTTACTTTTTGTGATAATTTTTTAAGGTAGAATTTTCTTATTTACTTAAAATAAGTGTCCTTAGGTCAAAAATATCATAATTTTGACAATTTGTCCATAAAGAAATCGATTAGATAGTTTTCCGTCCATTTCGTGACCCACGGCGCCACATGGGTATCTTCACTAAAAAACGTTACAAAAAAGTCGGTTCTCCCGCAATTGTTCCGGCAAGATGAACCTGCGCGCGTTTTTTTCGTAAACTTCAAATATGACAGCGCGATGAGTTGCCCGTGCAAGAACTTCGCGACTTATATACAACCTGCTGGATAATCCCTCGAAGTAAAACGAAGTAAAATGTCGATTTTTGAAGCGATGTGCCGCGCGTGTTACGTTCATAATATCCCTGTCTACGAAGAAGAGTGAAGAAAGAAAGAATAGGAATAGGAGATTGCTGAGTTCTGCGCCGGTGTCTGCAAAAAAGTCAGAACAGTAGATTTCAAATGGACTCTTCTTTCTATTTTCGCTTGTCTTACAAGTACTGAAGATACAATGTAAATGCACTGCTTGAGAGGATCATAGCCTAGCCTAACATAATCGCTTCCCTTGTATTCTTACACTTGTTAAAAATGGCGGGAAATCTTAACGTATATGAGTAATATTTGTATCCTACGTAATTTAAGTTGACGACCATAAGGTCCATAGTTAAAAATCACTATTTTTTTTTTATATATAATTTTCTAAGGGAAAGTCTTGACCAAAAAAGATTCCAAGAACAAAAAAGTCTTAGGATTAGTCAGAGAATACGTGTGAATTTTTTCTGATCTTTTTGAAACGATTTCAAACATCTTCTAATAATTTTTTTCCATCAGGAAAAAATAAAACAAAGCTCGAAACATACAATCGAACGAATAAATCGTGGCGTCACTACATTATAAGGAATGTGGCTTGCCGGACCGAACGGACAGTACAGTAGGATTGTTTTACCCCGACTCGAATCTTTTAAGAGGACCTGTAGGCTCGACGCTAAAAGCTGTTCCCCTCGAAAAGCCTATACTTGCGTGTTGCGTGTGCGTAAGTATAAGTAGCAAGCAGGACAAACCAAGGGAATAAAAGAATCCACCCTCTCACTCTGGCATGTTCAATCTCCTCTAGGAACGAACTATAAATGCTGTAAGAGATAGCGGCCGGAAAAGTACGTAAGTGGACATCTGGTCGTATTAAAGGACGCGTTTGCGGAAACGCAACCGAGCAAGAAATACAAAAAAAGTCGGTCTTTCTCTCCCATCTCTCTGTACGGATATTGAAATGTGTTCTGGCAATTTGCCGCTTGTGTGTCTACTGTGTACTACGCGGGGGTTTCTGTATTACGTATGCATAATCCGCGGACACGCGCGGGAACGAATATATCGTAGAATAGTATAGTAGTAATATATGCGAGGAGCAGCTGAGAATATAATCGACTGACCTAGTTATACGTATAGGATCGTACACAGCACTACACGTGTATACTCGACTCTTTTTCTAGGCAATCATGTATACAAACGGGGGGAGGATGCATCTTTTCTTCTCGCGATGAAGAGAGATGTATAGACAGGGATTTTTCAACTCGTATTTTTTTATATATAGCTAGCTAGCTCTCAGCTCGCGTGTACTTAAGCCTGTCTATTGTATAACGAGCTTCATCTGCATATGCCTGCTACTCGCAGAATCATATTTTTCCATATCATATACGCGGGGATTTTCATTATTATTATCCGTTCCGGCAAGAGGCAAAACTATTTTGTGTGTATGTGCCTGATCTATACGCGGGGAAGCTGCGGAGGAGCAGTTCGCGTACAAAACGGAGAAGCAGCAGCCGTAGTAGTGGTGGTTCAATCCTCCACCCACGCGTCTATATGTGTATAATACAGATTCCATCGATGCGCGCCTCGACGACGAGGAGTCGCCGCATATACGCAGTTAACAAGTGGTTCGAGATTAAATTCAATAACTTCGTCACACGTCGGCAGAGGCGGGCAAGTGTCTGCTGCTGCTATATTATGTATATACGCGGGCAGACAAAGTTCCATTTTTCATCGAGTCTATCTCGTTCTGCAAACGTGCGGAAATGTTCGTAGTTCATTTTCTTCTTTCCTCTCTGCCTCTCTGCCTCTCCAGAGAGACGTCACGCTACTGCTGTTGGGAGGGCGGGAGAAAAGGAGAGTGCGAGAAACTCACGACAGAGAGGAGGAAAGGTGACAGCACCCGATGATGAAAAAGCACAGTAGTTGTAGTAGGTATACTACGATGCTCGTGCGCAGTGGTAATTATCTGTGGCGTGTCGTCGTCGTCGTCGTCTGCGCGTTGTCTGCGCTGCCACGTGCAAAACTATCGGCTAAAATTTCCTCTGCTGCTACGTTGCCACACATCCCCATCCCCCCGCGTGCCTGCGCTACGGTCCTCGATGTTTCATTCGCATCACGAACATGACTTAGGCGTGGAGAAGACGAAAAAGTATTATTGACGAATGAAGAGAGAGGGGAAAAAAGTTGAAGAAGAAGAAGAAGAAGTAGAAACTACCCTAAGCTTTTCCAAGAAAATACAATTCGCTACGCGCGGGCTAATCATTTATCTTATTTTTATTTTGCGCAATACATCCTTTTTTTTACATATGTCTACTTTCGAAAACCTTCCTTCTCTCCTTCTGAGCTTTTTTTCGCTCCATCGCTATTTTGAATACATGTACGTCGACACGCACGTCTCGTCTCGGGAATCTCGTTTTTCTTTTTTACTCTATCTTTCTATTTTCAAAGCTATTTCCTTGAAAGACCGGATAGTCAGGAGGAGTCAGGAGGAGGAGGATAGAGTGATTCCAAGCTCGTCTTATTTCGCGAAATTTAGCTTTGAATAGGGCAGCGCACGTTCGAGCTTTTCCGTATGTATACGCAAGGAATGCAAAGAGGCAAATAAGAGCACACGCAGACGGGTCTGTGCGCACCACGTATACCGAGTTAGAGAAAGAGAGAATCCAAATGACCAAAGCAGAGTAGGTACACACATAGAGGAAAAGTGGCGCGGCCCAACGACGACGACGACGACTGCTTGGAAAATTCGAGCCCGAGACGGACATGAAAGTGTGTATACGTGTGTATGTGCGGCACTGCTTGTTATTCTGCGAGTGAATTTCTTTTACCGTGGAGGGGTCGTGATTGAATCTACCTTGTCGCGCGCGTAACTGCGCGGCCCGTTATATTATACAGCTCTAGATGCAGCCCCAAAGGCGTTTATATATATTACATATCTACGCACGCGGGCGTCGTTCCTCAGCTCCTATTCCCCGTTTAAATCTCGCCAATCTGCAGCTTCTCGGCTGGGAGGGGGGTGGTAAAGCCTCGGAATCGCTTTTCTTCCTTTTTTTTCGCGCGCTACGCGACTCGATTCGATTCGACGCGTGTCGCGAATAAAAGCGATTGTCGTCGTCGTCGTCGTCTCTGACCAGAAGCTTGCGCGCGATTTACACATATATGGGCGTATTGTGAAACGCGCGCCGTTTTAGGCGTACAAAAGAGGCTTTTTGCCCCGTTGTATATGTAGTGGATGGACGAGGCTATCTTGTATTTATACACGGGAGAGAAACAGTTGGCCGAAACACACGCACACGCGCAGAGGCTATTTTACGACTCCTCCGACTGGAATGACGTATATAAACTTTTTGCCGATCGCTTCGACGGTATATAGTCTTGGAAAACAGTACGAGCGCGAAAAGTACAAATAAAAAAAAAAAGGAAAAAGAGAAATAGTCCGAAATAACTTTTGCTTTTTTATCATTTAGTCGCTCAACAACGACGGATAAACTTTGCCATTCGTGAATTTTCTATTTTTCCTGCGTGACTCTTCTTCTTCTCCTTTTTTTTCACTTTTGCTTCGGCGTAGTTTTAACACCCGAAAGTTCGAGTTATTGGAAACTGGGCTGAGAGATTTGTTATTTTCCAGTTGAGCAAAAGCGAGAAAAAGAACAAGATAAAATGAATGAAAAACCGATATCGATCGAGCTTTAGAGGTGTTGCCGCTGCAACCTACCGCGTGGAAGTGCACGCGACGTTGCATACGTCGCAGGCGCGGCAGCGTACAATACACTATATAAACACACTTGTTCTGGATATTTAGTCGTAGACGAAAAAAAAAGGAAAGTTAACTCAAATAATGTATCGATGCGTGTAATATGAAAAGAAAAAGTCATTCGTTTTCCAAGGCGAAAGTTCCGAAGGGACGATCGCGTCGTTTGAATACATAATATCCCTAGTCAACGGTCTGTCTCTTTCTTTCTCTCGCATACAAGACCAAGGCGCGCGTGTGTGTGGGTATGTACGAGTAAGAAGAAAAGGAAAATCGAGTCTCCAGAGTACTATTTACGTAAACATGAAAACATCGCAGCGCTTATGTAATTTTTTTTGCGGTCCTTACTTTTCTTTTTATATCGATACACATACGCATACGCCAAACTTGGTGGTTTCGAGTTAACTCGGAACAATGTATGCGGTATAATACACGCATGAAGTGAGCCGCTGACGCTGGGTTGGAATCGACAAAACGTAACGAGATTTTGTTGCAAGCACAAAAAATTGACTTTTCTTTGGAAAGCTTAGGAGTGAGCTTTTTTGCATTTGTGTCGTGCAACATACGAAGGTATATTTTTAAGAATAAAATAAATTGTAAAGGAACTTCTTAAGTGTCAAGTAAATAGTTCAACCAAATTTCGAACAGTTTAACTCAAATTGTCAGTGATAAAGTGATAAAGGTGAAAGTGAAATTATTTGTTAAGTACTTCAAAATATAATAGAAGTTAAGAAGCAGTTTTACAATCTTGTCTTGTATTAAAACTTATATTTTAAATGCATGCATCTGGATAAGTAAAACATTTTCAAAACTGTGCTGTACTAATACAATTATTTTGAGTTTGCTACTTGCAGATTTACAGATGAAGTTACTCGCCATCTAGTGATGGTAACTGGCACTAATTATCATTGAATGTTCGTAAATTTTATGAGCTTATTGATCCAAAAACTAAATCATTATCAAAATATGCATTTTCAATCAAAATGTTCAAATTAAACAATAGAAATAAGTTTTGGAATTAAAAACGATGCATACAATTTCATTTTATTAAGGCTTTTTTATCACTGCGAGTAATTTCGTTTTCATACGATCGTCGTAAAGATGGCACCTGCGCTTTTGGACTCACACATTTTCACGTGACGAAGAAATAATCAACACGGCACACGACGTCAAAATGTGTGAGTCCAAATTCGTCGGAGTAATTTCTTCGAAGCCGTCTTCTTCGTGTTAAAAGGATGATTGATTTAGCACAAGCTCAAAAACTTTTTTGTGGAGAAATCGATCTTTTTTAGAAAACACGAAGTAATCAATGTAAAAGATTTTTTCTACACAAACATCTTTCAGCAGCAATGAAGCTGCTGTCACACAGATCTTTATCGCAACCAAAGGGCATGCATCAATTATGTCTGTACATAAAAATGAAACGAAAACTCGTGTACGATAACAATAATATACCTTATCGCCGCATACTTGACGTGGTGCTGGAACACGTTGACCATTTGCCATTTTAACGTCTCGGCGAAGAATATCGGCGTCCCGTACATTTTGCCGCTTGTATTCCCCGATGCGAAACAGAGACTCCGATAAATTTTAAAAATTATCTCTCACTCTCGATCTGTCCACCGTTGTTGCGCGTATGTATAAATTTTGCTCCCTGTGCGACGTCTGGATTTATTATTGTATCGGCTATAACTCGATAACCTCCATAAACGTCGATGATAATTCAACTCCGTTCATCATCGATTTGTGACTTATATGCACACGCGTACAGAGTCACGGAGCAATAATCGGAAATTCGAAACCGATGCTCGGTTCGTGCGTAATTCGTTTTCTCATCGTCGCAGTATAGCCGGCATTATCATTACTACACGCTTGCTCGTCTGACACATTGATTCGTATATATATTTCGCTGCTATATACACCATGGCCGGAACTAATAGCACTTAATGGCTCGTTTTGCTCGCGAACATCTGTTCTCGAATCTCCGTGTTTCTTGTACGGCTCGACCGAAGTACTCGAAAAAGTCCTCGAAAAAGTCCTCGAAAAAGTTCGCACATGAACAAAGTTTCCTCTCTCTCTCTCGCCAATGTTATAAACTTTATCGTACAGTATCCTTTTCTGGATTCTGCGTACTTGGCTGCTACTGCTGCGTAGTAGATGTATAAAACATGGGTCCGCTTAAAGGGGAGCCATGCTGTCTAGCACCCACCAAGAGAGAGTCAGAGAAAGCAGAAAGTGTTGAAGCTCGTCGATAAAACAGAACACTTTCACTCTCGCTTACCCTTGCGTATATAAAGAAGCAGCCCGGCACACGCATACACACGAAGAATGCGCGTATCATAAGGGTGGCGTTTCAATGCTGCTGCTGCTGCAGGCGACGTGCTCGCTGTCACAAGATGGCAAAATTTTGCATTGGCGTTATTCTCTCTCTTCTTTCTTATTATTATTATATTTTCTCTCCTTTTTTTCTGCACACGCGTCGGAAGCACTATAGGTCAGGAGAAAACGAATGAATTTTCGAGGCAATATTTTAACACGAGTACCGCTGCTGCATCAGACAGGTTGACAAAAGAGCCGCCGCCGCCGGTCATACGTAGCACGTATTTTATTTTTGTATTTGTACAAAAACAAAAGGCGCGCGCGTTTATATGCGTCCGTCGGCGTGGAATCGGGTAATTGAAATATTAATTACCGGAATTAAATGCGTGCGCTCGAGTGCGTTATAATATGCACGGAATGTCGTGCGCGGCTCGTCGACTCTTTGAAGTGATTCACACGCAATTGGAATTATTACAGCGCAAAAAGCGTCGCGTCGACACACGCGAATTTGCATGAAAATCACGATTGTGTCTCACTAGAGTCACTGCTGCTGTTGCTGCAGCTGCGATGAAATGACAGCAGCAACGTAAACAATAACAACAACAACAGCAGAAACAGCAGTAGGAAGAACAACAAGTACAGTAGCACTAGCAGCCGGCACTGTTATATGCAGTTTATGTATTATTTGTGCTTGTCGCACCACTGGCACAAACGAGGAGCTATACTCTGACTGCTGCTGCTGTTGTTGGCAATGCGTATAAAACTCGAGCCGCAAAGAGATAAACAACGACGACGAAGCTCCGTCGCACCGGCACACACGCACTATAAATGTTTATATGTATATATAAAAGAGTGCACGAGTAATAGCGACAACACTCGGAGATATTTTCGCAAACACGTATAGTTTATAGATATACACACTCGGTTCTGTCTCTCTCTGTCTCGCACTTTGCGTAGTGTGCGGCGCGGGGGTGGCAATGTGAACGAGGGGAGGCCGAAGAGAGAAACAGAAGCAACACCGCACACAAGTAGCAAGCGTAAGCACACGAGAGATCCGAGAGAGATGCAGCAAAGTGTCTGTCGTCTGGATATTTATTTAGCGCAAATAGAGATGTATAAAATAGAGATGTTATACACTGGCAGTTTGTGCGTGTGTTTATAAGTCACACCACAACAACGAAATAATATAAAATAATACAACGCGCCGTGTATGCGCGCACATGTGCGCGTAAACTTTTTACATGGAAGAAAGGGAGGCCCCGCGATAAGCAGCGGCCGCGTCGTCCGTATGTGCCAGGGGTGGCGCCTGCGTCGAGACGCGCACCCCTTCGTGTGCTGCTTTTGTGTATATACGTACACGCTTCCTTGGTGTATACAGCGCACATACACCAGCTGAGGGGGGTTTTCTTTAAAGGTCCGATGCTGTTGCCGGTTGCGAATGATACAAAAAAGTATCAGCCTTTTTTTATTTGCACGTGGCCATCTTATTTTTGTTATTATCGAAGTAAAACGTCCGCATAATTAAGGCGAATTTTTTTCAAAACACCTGCCGAAGTCTATCGAGCGTATCATAGATACAGAGAAGGGATGCCATCTTACTCATGCACGCATACACCTACACGAATGCACGTATATGTATGTATGTACAGGCGAAAGTAAAAGTGAGACGGAAGCGCAGGAGAGAGAGAGAGAGAGAGAGACCGGCTAGCTTTGCTGCGGTTGCCTGTGTGTACCTCGCGTGTGGGTGCGTGGGTGGGTATATATAGGTGGGAGGATCGCGTCGCGTATATGACTCAGAGCAGCAGCAGCAACAGTAGCAGCCGCTTACATGCATCGTGCGACATGGGGAAATGAACAGATAGATATAGAGGCTATATAGCTCGGCACGGTGTGTTACAACCCTAAAGGTCGGTAACGTTGTTAGCTTCTCTCTCTCTCTCTCGTTTATACACACCATCCACCACCACCACCCCCCAGAGGTTGGCAGTTGGCAGCAGCTACTCCGCTTGTTTTCCGTTCGAATCACGACGACGATATTATATGTATATAGCTGCTGGCACGAGGGATCCCTCGACCGCAGAGCAGCGAGCAACGACGACGACACAGTGTCAGGCGCGCGCGCGCGCTAACTTCGTTTTCCTATCCAGTGACCCCGAAGCTCTCTCACTATCTGTGTCTATTAGAGGCGCCTGATAGCTTGATAGCCGGAAAATATGAAGTTTTGGGACGAATAATATCGCAGCAGCCCCTTTCGTGTCAGTTAGTGACGACCGTCCCAGAAGGGAAGACGTACCGATTTGATTTGCTTCGGTTTTTTTTTCTACCTAATAAATATTGAATCGAAGCTTTTAAGCTGTCGTATCGTCGTGAGAGAAGCGATCGAGAAGCGATGATAATCATGCTGAACGAAGCGTAAGTCTCCACTGCGCAACTTCAAATGTTTTCTTGCTGCCGTAACCGTGCCTCGATAATCGTTGTTTCAATTTACATGAAATTTTCCGGGTGTATTCTAATAGGATCGAAGATATGCTGTATTATAATTTTTGGTATTGCGATCTAAATGTAATTGTATGTATTTTTATGCACTTTTGCCGAACAAAAAAACTTTTTTCGTTTTAGAATTTTTTTTCGCAAATATCCGAGTGCTCGACTTCTGTCGAGTTTTGAATAATACCATACAGTAATTATGAACTCCGAAAACGATGCGGTGCGTCGCATCGGCCGTGTGTGTGTGTCGATTGACCTTTAGTCGATCGGCGCGCAGGCAAAGATTAAAAAAAGCCCTCAAGTCTATACAGCGAAATTTGGGTAATCATTTCCGCACTCGTTGTACCAATTTTAGCGACTCTCGCGCTACACTCTAAATATAGCTCGCGCGCTGCTTGTTTATATCTATTCTAGTGTCGAGCTACGGCCAAGGCCATTTACCTTTCTGTATAAGATCATATTATGGTATATTTTATATAGTCAGTATACGTTAAGACGCCGCGGTGTGAACGACGAGTGATTTTTGTGAGAATAATAAAGCGATATTTAATCTTAAATATTGCAAGTGGCTGTGACGACGATGGTCAGCGACTTGGAAAAATTGAGAGATTTAAAAAGGCGAGACAAACATGTCTGCTTGCAACTCCACGATTTGGCTTACCATTGGAGGGATGAACTTCCCGATCTTCGAGAAATCTTTCGGCCCGATGAAATCGAGTATATTCTCATGAATTACGCGTCTTGGAGAATCCGAGAATATAGTCACGAGCGTCTGTACTTTGTCGAGTTTGTGGTCCGAACGGGCTACAAAATCGAGCCCGAAGTCGACGATAAAGACGTCGAGTCTGCGATGCTGCTTATACGGCGCACCACACCGGTGCATCACGCTCATTGGCGTAACAACGGCTACATAATGCGTCATCTGTTCAAAATCTACGACCGATGCGACGTGAATTACATCGACGAGTTCGGATACACGCATTTCCACCTGGCCTGCAAGTTTGGCCATCGAGACGTCGTCGAGAGATTCCTCGAGCTCGGCCAGGATCCCGATCTCCTCGTGTCAAAAACAGGTGATTCCCCGCTGCACTTGGCTCTCGCCGGCGGCCACCAGGAAGTCGCCGAATCATTGTTGAAGCACGGCGCCGATCCGAATCTGGCCAATCACGACGGACAGACTCCGCTGCACGTCGTCTGCCGGAGAGTCGTCCGCGACGACTTGGCGGAGATATTTTTCGGCGTCTGCGACGAGGCTCGGCGACGGGTGCGCGTGAACGCCGGCGACAGGCCGAACGGCGACGCGCCGCTGCACTTGGCTCTGCACCACGGCAGGAACGAGAAGCTCACGGAGCTGCTGCTGAGACGAGGCGCCGATCCCGATCTGGCCAACGACGAGGGCTTCGCGGCCCTGCACGTGATCGCCCGGAACGGCTGCGACGACGGCTCGGCCGAGCTGTTCCTCGAGGCGTGCGCGAAATTGGGGAAACCGGTGCGGCTCGACGCCCGGGACGAGAAGGGCCGCAGCCCGCTGCAGTGGGCCGTGGCGCGTTTCATGCCGAACGCGATCGACGCCCTCCTGGATCGTGGCGCCGATCTGTCGAGCTTCCGTTTTCCCACCGAGCACTACTTTGGCAAGAGATTCAAGCCGCCGTTTGGAAATCATTTAGAAAACATGGAAGTGCGATTAGCGGCTGGTGCCTTGGACAGCCTCGAGCGCCTCGAGAGAAGAGGATACGAGCCGAAGCCAAGCGACGTCCTTACGATCATGAAATTTTTCGCCAAGAACAATGCATTCGTGACGTCGGCGAATCGTTTTGAATTGCAGCCCAACCATTATTGGCATTCGAGGGGGTTTCAGGAAGAAGCAAAAAAGACAATGATAAATCCGAGTGTGTCGCTGTACGACCTGATCCAGCCGCGACCCGAAAAGGCGACGAAACTCGTCACGTACACGGAGTACGTGGACTGCTACGAGTTGTCGCGTCCGAAACTTGGTTGGCGCTGGTTGCGCGCACGTCACGAAGAAAATTTAGCTGTGCATCTGTGCGAGCTGCTATCGAGAAGATTTTTCCGATCCTGGGCCGTGCATCATCTCATGGAACTGACGCATTACCGATTGCCATTCGAGTGCTGCGAGATGATCATCGATAATAATTCATTCACGAACAGAGATTTATATCATATTTGCTTGGCTGCATCCTGAAGCTATAGTTGGAGCGGACAGGAGGTGCGCTGGCTCAGCCTGGCCCCCACCCGTATTAGTGACACTGGCGAGGTGTCTCGTAGTACAAGCCGCGGGAATGGTGCTCCTCCTGCTGCTTGCACTCTGGTCGTCCAGTACAAGCTCAGACGGTCACTCGTGACTACGTGCTCAAGGTTAAGAACGTAACTCCAGTGTGATTTTAATTGAAGCTCGTTCTATTTGTTGTAAATTGTCATACTAAAAAGTTACAATCGAGCTCGTAAGGTCGTAAGATTATTAAATGTTTTACATAGTTACATGGTTTTGATATAATTCAAATAAATATAATTAATGAAAAAAAAAATGATTTTCGATTTTTTTATTGATAAGTGCACGACCATCTAAAGAAGAAAAAGCTCATTTTGTACATATTCATTATTATTTTTTTTCGATAAACAAACGCGTAACGAATATTAATTAGGCTTTTTGATTCAAATCATTAGATTGTTACACAATGTAAATTTTGGAAACACGAAAAAGCAGCAAAAATGTTTACAGAAAAAAGCGTATCGACTTTTATGAGCACATTGTCATTGATAATGAAATAGTTCGTTTGGAATAATTTAAAATTTGATCTGTCGATTCGGCCCATTAGTGATTGAATTTAGTATAGAATTGATGAAGCCATTATTGTGCTATTTTTAAAATAGTATATATAGATCTTAAATCATTCTTTATCTAAGCGCTCAGCATATTGAGCAACGACGTCGCCACTACTATAAGGTCAATGGGGGTATATTCGCTCATGTACCTATATTCGCTCACTTTTATAATCAATTAATTATATTAATTTTTAAAGTGAGTAAAATGAAGAAAAAAAATATAGGCTTATAAATAAACATATTGAGATGTACACCCAATATTTATATACTTAAATTAAGTTATAGAATTTTAGAAAAAAAATCAATTCGCAATCAACTTTTGCTGC